>CAUZXS010004553.1:15000-72500 GCA_963585895.1 Sepioteuthis lessoniana | reverse complement strand
AAGCAAGGAAATGAAGGGGATGCTATTGGCCATACTGCATCTTGGTTGTTTTCTATATTTATTCATTTTTTTGCAATTTTTTTAAAATTGTTTTCCTTGGTTTGTTTATGGCTGTTGTTGTTGCTGGTAATGTTGCTATATCATCTGTCTCCCATGCCCCCACTCTGCCATTGAACTCTTTTGTTCATATTTTTTATCTTTGCTTTTTTTTTTTATTTCAAGTTTTCAATTTTATCTATTTTGTCTTTTCTTATTTTATTTTATTTTTGTCAGGTGTAGAATCTTATAACTGAATTATTTTGCCTCTCATTGGTGTTCCCAAAAGTGTGTGCACAAGTCAAACTATGCAATGGAAAAAAAAAAAAAAAGAAAAGATTAAAAAAAGAGACTTAAAGAAAAATAAGAGAAAAACAACCATTGAAAAAAAGATCCTCACTTCTTAAAATTTGAAAAAGAATTCTGTTGTTAGCCGAGGCAATAGTTTAACAAAGAAGTTTTATTTTGAATTTTAAAACTCAAATTATTTTCTTAATCTAGCCGCAGTGTTATAAGGCAATGCTCAAGTTCATGTTAATTTTCTTATTTAGAAAAATTAAATTTTTCACCCAAAAGCAGGAATTTCAATTGGAAACAGTAGTAAGATTTACTTTCTTTCACCAGGCTGAGTCAAAAGTTTTGCAATATTTTGCTAACATGAAGCACAATTTAGCATCTTTGGATGCTTTTGCTATGGTTGTGAAGATGATAAACCACACTGGACAGTGAGATGCTAAGCTTGCCTGATACTCTCTAAATACTTCTTGCAGGATTTGCCTCTACGGCTTGAACCATGACTTTAGAATAAGTAGTTTTAGGCCTACCTGACAATGCCTGATCAGTGAGATTCTTGGAATCTGTGGAAAATTTCTTAACCATTTGGTTACTGTACTGTGATCAACTGCACTTTTACCATTTGCACAACAAATGTTTTCGGTTGCTTCTACAGTGACATGGCTCAATTTGAACTTGTAAAGCATAAGTTTCTAAATTAGACTACATTGGATATTTATTTGCGTAGTTTTCAAATCTGCCATAGAGTGAAGTAATACATAATGTATTAGTGCACCATCAACTATGATACGAACAACCACAGCTTGAACTGCTTTGTTCAAATTATACACAAACATGTACCAAAATATTGCAAAATAATATGGCATGTCAGCCATTGTAGGTTATTTGATGCCAAATCTATTTTTATACATATAAACAGTGCAATTACAAACAGTTTAGCATAAGTACAGTTTTTTGTTTGCACACAATTAAATGTCAAAATATTTCTATTTCTAACAATTCAGTTCAGCATAAGTACACAGTTTAGTTCTATTTGACCCATAGATAGGACCCTATCTGGTGCTACCACTCTGAGCCAGAGTGAACCAGGGAGTGATGGCAATAAAATATTAGCCTAATGAGTAGAGTGTTTGCCAATGGTCTTGGAAACTGCTGTTCAGTCCCTGGTTGAGTCGTACCAAAGATTCAAAAAATGGTACTTGATGCCACCTTGTTTAACACTCATCATTATAAGGTATGGATCAAGGGTAAAGTGGAGTAATCCAGGGAATGGAGTAGCGCCCTCCTCTACATCTCAGCTATTGAAAAGCGAGCCTTTGGGTTATCCTCAACTGTGGTTGCCAACTTTACTTTTTTACACATTCTCAAAGCTCCATCATTCAATTGTTTAGTGTCAAATCCAGGACACTCATTGGGGGTGGGGGTTAACCCCTCTGCAGAGATGTAGTCTGTGCATTCTACAGCCCCAGTTGACTGGGTCATAAAACTTTTGACTAATCCTAGTATTTTTCTTATCTTGTCATAGTGTTATAAGGCAATTCTCAAGTTCATGTTTTCTTATTTAGAAAAATTAAAATTTTTACACAAAAGCAAGAATTTTGATCGGAAACCTTACTAAGATTTATTTTCTTTTACATTCTATCTTTATTGAAAGACCCAAGTTTCGGCTTTGGATAACATAAAACAGCTTTTCTAAATATGTATCTAAATTTCGGAAATAAGAAATTATTATTAACTGTATTAACACATCTCAGACTATTGTCCTTTCTTTGTTCTTATATTCATAAAAAAATTCCCTGAAAGTTGCTGTCTATGACAAAAGATGCTTGAAGAAGGCCAAAGGTTACAGCAGGCCAAACTTTGGGAATACAATAACCAAAATGTGCCTAAATAGTCCAGGATTTGATATCGAGTAAATATCTTTTTAAACATTTACGTTTTAGCCCACTTTCAGTGTTGTTAAGTAAGAATGTAACATCAATCCAGTGCTTACAATTAGGCAAATTTTTCCAAATGCATTGCTAAAATTCTAAATGTATTATTAAGATTCTTATTATGTTTGCATATGTATGAGATTTGATTAAAATGTATCAAGACTGTAGATTTATATCTTTTAAATTTCAAAACTTAGAATTTAAATGAAGATTTGTGCTCAACTGAGCAACTTATACAAGAAATGGGTGATGTCTGGACATCTAGACTGATGGCCTTTGTCTCAATGTCAGTGTCAATTCTCAATATTTTCTGATCTGTAGATTTTAGTGAAACACAGTATTCTGCAGGTGCAATACCCCCAATCATCACCAGACATAGCGCTTTGCAACTTATTTTTGTTTCCTAAAATGAAAATGCATCTCAAAGGTGAGATTTTAGGATGTTAAAAGAAATATCAAAAGATTAGTTTCAGAGGAGCTTCAGTCAATAGAAAAAGTTTCAGGGGTGCTTCAACCAATGGAAAACTCACAGGAATAAATGTGTTAAATTGCAAGTGAACTATTTTGAAAAAAATGTATTTTTATTCATTGTATGTTTCTGTCTGGATAAACACAGAAATGCAGTTTGAGTTATATATATATATATATATAGTCTTAAACTAGCAAAAGTAGCATATCAAAATATAATATTTGTTAGGGTAATAAATGAGGCAATAGTATAGGGTGAAGAGGATACAACTGTTTTAAAAATAAACAACAAAAGGATAAAATACACAAATATATATCTATGAATGTATGTATGTATGTATGTATATATATATATATGGATACACACACACACACACACACACACATATATACATGTACATACATACATATGTTTATATATATATATATATATATATATATATAGAATATGAAAAACAAAGTATTCTGAATATGAGTTAATTCATATTTGAATATTCTGTCAACGTTAAATGTTTGTGTTTTTTTTTTATTAAAACATAACAAGGCAAAAGTAGCATATCAAAATGTAATTTTTGTTAGGGTAATAAATTTGAAATTCCTTTAGTTAGAGAATAAAATGATTTTCAATCCAATTTCTAATTGAATGATGTAGAATCAGCTATCGTACCATCTTAAAAGAATCTATCTATCTATCTATCTATCTATTTAACAGGTGCTAGTGGTGTAATGGTTACCATCATAGGAAATGGAAATTTTTGTTCAAATCTTAGATGATACTGTTTATATTTCCCATAACATTAATACTCTTGGGAAAGGTATGCATCCAATTATTCTCCCTCTATCTATAGGTAAATACTAGGGAATACTGGGCTCTTTAATCTTAGTATGGTAACCAGTTGAGGAGAAGGAAAACACTAAATTCAAACCTGCTAAACTCTGCTAAAAAATTAACCTTGTGTTGCATCATACTTGTGCGGAGGGTTTATGGGGATTGAGCACTCTGGCGAAGGAATTAATGGCTGCCGCTCGCATAATACAAAGCTTTTTGAACGAATTGAGCACTCTGGTATCCGGTAAGGTATAAAATGTAAACAAATGAATGCTACTACCTTATACCTAATAATTCCCTAGCTGACGTGGTACGCTTGTTGGCTGATACTAAGTCTGACGTAAAGTTGGGTGAGTTTCGATCCCAGCTTCAAGTGTCCTTCATATCTAGCCACACTGAAGAGTTATGATGCAATGAAACAGTCTGCCTGTGGATGACAATATATATATATATATATATTTATGCATATTAGGTGTGTGTGAGTGCACTAAATTCGTAGAATATGTATATATGTATATATATATATATATATATATATATACTTGGTGCATACGATAAGTTTCCAGACTTTTTTTTGTATGAGCATTTAAAATTGTCGTAGACTCTTGAAAATTCAGAATGTTATTGATATACATCTTCTGCGATGACTGACCAATCTTTATGATTTCAGGTTCAAAGTAGCAGCTACAGCAGCAATTGGAATACACCCTACTAAAGCCTGATTGTCACAGCTGGGGAATTTCAAAAATGAAATCTGGACGTGAGGACACTTTAGAAGAACAATATGCAATAAAATTCTGTTTTAAACTTGGAGCAAATGCCATAGAAACGTATGGAATGCTTCAGACTGCTTTTCAACCATCTTGCATGAATTGAGCATCAGTTTTTCAGTGGCATAAGAGATTCAAGGAAGCCAGGAAGTCTGTGAGGGAGGATGAGAGGTGTGAGAGGAGTAAGGAAGTCAATACACCAGATTTGATTGGCCAAAGGGTTAAGGTTAGGGTTACTATGTTGTGGTTTTAAAGGCGTTCAGGAAGAGATTTCGTTGGAAGAGACCAGGACTCTTCAAATCGGGTCAGTGGCATTTCCAGCAGGACAATGCACCAGTCCACAACTCCATCCTTGTCACAGACTATTTGACCAAGATGGGCATCAAGTCAGTTCTTCACCCTCCCTATAGTCTAGACCTTGCTCCCAGTGACTTTTGGTTATTTCCTAAGCTCAGACGCTGTCATTATGAGACAATTGAGGAGATGAAAGAGGCTGTGATGAAGGTCACTGACACACTCACACAAAAGGATTTCCATGGGGCCTTCCAGAAGTTGTTGGAATGGTACAACAAGTATATTTCAGCCAGGGGAGATCACTTCGAAGGGGACTAGAGTTTCATGTGTGTACTATCAATAAAAGTGCCCACATAAAAAAGTCTGGAAATTTATTGTATGCCTCTCTAATATATATATATATATATATAGTATCGATAATTATTTAGTGGGTCAGGAACTAACCTACTATAGTTTCACCTAAGCACCTCATCAGGGTACCCTGAGGAGCCACTTAGGCGAAACTATAGTAGGTTAGTTCCTGACTCACTGAGTAATTATCGATACTATTTTGCTCTACTCAGTATTGAGCACTTTTTTGCATTGTTGGTTAGTAGTCCGAACAGTGTTTTTTTCTTTTGACCAACCAATTGCATGTCTTTTGATTTTTTTCAATTGTTATGACAATGTTGGCCTTTTCTTTTTTTTTTCACTATATATTTTTTCCCCTTGGCAGTGATTCGTTGTATATTTTCAGCTTCAAATCACTTGCTGTGTTTTTTTACTGTAAGGGGTATTATTTCATATATATATATATATATATATATGCTAGTAACTATAATTATACAAAAGTAGGTCATTATTGCAAGATATTTTAGGGATCAAAACACTTAAAATGGTCTAAGAACTTCCTGTTCAATTTGTAAGTGAATGATCACTTGTGTGGACAGCATTCATACTGAATATTATTTTTAATCATCCAAATTAATGATATAGCAGAGATAACTATTAAACACTTATTAGAATTCTTCAATTCTTTCTAAATGGAAGCATTAATATCATCATGTACTGCCATTACAATAGGAACTCAAAATGTTAATGGGTCATCTCAGAAATGCCTGGTATAAAATAAAATGCCTGGTATAAAATAAAATGCCTGGTATAAAATAAAATGGCTGGTATAGAATGATACAAAAATTCCTTAACATTTAAAAAATTATAATCAAGATTTCAGTTACATCAAATGTAATCTAGAATTGAAAACTGTTCAAATTTATTTGAATCTTAAAAATTATAGCATATATATATAGATATATATATAAAGGAATACACACTAAGGTGCTCTTAACCCCATCAACAGTGACGTTCTTGCCAAGATCATTAGGTGTTTCGGGTAATTCAACATTTTACACCTTCACTTGCGTGATCTAGCTATATATATATATATATATATAATGATGGGAACAAATACTTTACTCCATAAAATGCTAAATTTGATTTTTAATTGAAAAATTTATTCTAATTTTTGAAACTGAAATAGTAAGTTATCCAATGAAAAAAACAAGTAACAACTTTTTAATAAAAAACATAATTTGTTTTTAGATTTTTCACCAGTACATAAGAACAGAATATACAAAGAGATTATTACTTATACTTTTTAGCTACATTAAGGTATTTTTATGTAACAAACAACCCCTGCTTTTTGTCTATGTGAGCCTACAAAAATGTTTCTTCAACATCCAATGACATAAAGAGAAAATATTCAAAAACTTATTTATACTTTCAAGACTACTGTAATTCAATCAAAATCAATGCAATACTGTGAATAAACAATACAGTCTTGACCTTCTTGTAGCTCACCATGTTTACTTGGATATTCCGAACATAAAAAACACTGAGATTCAATAACATTGATTTTATAATTATCATGCTTATATCCATGACTTAGTCTAATTTCATATTAGTTTGACTCATGTTTCCACCTAGGCTGGCTTATGCCTAAACAAAGGCTTTTAATTAAGATAATGACATTTTTATGTGACTTAGTTTACTATTCATAATATTTGTTCACGTAATATGCACTGGTATTACAACTAGTTAACAATGTTAAGTAAAAATTTTATAATCTTAACAAATAAGTTTTTTTTTGTATTGCTCATGTGGGGAGCAAGGTAAGGGAATATTGGACTCTTTAATCTTAGAATGGCAACCAGTTGAGGAGAAGGAAAACTCTGAATTCAAACCTGCTAAATTCTGCTTAAAAATTAACCTTGTGTCACATCTTGCTTGTGCGGAGGGGTTAGGTACATATATATATGTATATATGTATATATATATATATATATATATATATATATATATATATATATATATATATATATATATTTACTCGGTGCTAGGTACCCTGAGGAGCCGTTTTAGGTGAAACTGTAGTAGGATAGTCCCAACTCACAATTTAATTTTTATATATATATGTATATATATATATATATTAGATGTGCGTGGTACACTGAATTCATATAATGTGTGTATGTATATATATATATATATATATATATATATATATATATATATATATATATATATACTAGTAGCTATGATTAAACAAAAGTAGGTCATCATTGCAAGATATTTAAGAAATCAAAACACTTAAAATGCTCTAATAAAATGAAAAAAACTTCCGGTTCAATTTGTAAGTTTCAAAAACCTTTTTATCAGCTTATTTTGAATTATTTTATTGATCTAATTTTTCATGAAGATTTGTCAGTCATTATTATTAATTTTTTTTTGGAGCATTTTTCTTCATTCTAATTTTGGTTGCTGCTTTTTTTTTTAAATTACAACTCACTTTGGTCTTTATCTCTATGATAACAACCCAAGTAAATAGCCATTAAAAAAGCTACTAAAGTTAAGATGAAGAAAAATACTCGTTGAAAATGGATGGTAACACTTTTAATCTTTTGGGATTATCAAGATTACATTTTTTCTTCTTTCGCTGCAGTCATCTTAGTCAGTAATGTTATTTACTTTCTGGTGGATTTTGCCAATTTTTGTGTGCTATTTTGTATAATCCTGATATTAAGTTGGCGACCGTAGTTGAGGGTGACCTAAAGGCTCCCTTTTCAATCGCTACTGCACCAAGGTTTAGGGGAGGGCACTACTCCTTCCTCCGGATTGCTCCACTTTACTCTTGATACGTACCTTATAATTCTTAGTATTAAGTAAGGAAGTATAAAGTACCATTTTTAAAGTGTTTGGTATGACTCGACCTGGGATTGAACCCTGGTCTTCTGGGCAATTGGCAAACACTCTACCCACTTGGCCAATGACCTGGCCAAAAATCTATATACAAATGTATTATCTCATAAGACTAATAGATTTCAGGGGACTTTACAATATATACTGATGTAATGAACACACACACACATAGATTTGCACAACCTCTCACTCACTCACTCATCCCCCCCCACCCCACACACACATACATTTGCTCAAACCCTCACCCACACACATACACACATAAATTTGTTCAACCTCTCACTCACTCATTCACTCACACGCACACACAAACATTTGCTCAACCCCCCACCACAAATACAGTTGCACAACCTCTCACTTGCTCACACACACACACACACACACACACACACACACACACACACACACATTTGCACAACCTCCCACTCACACAGACACACAGACACACACATGCATTTACTCAAATCCACACACACACACACACACACACACACACACACACACACACACACACACAAACATATATATATATGTATATATATATATATATATATACACACACACAAAATATATATATATATATATATATACAAAATTCTATACAGAAAAATAGCTTTGTATGTGCATATAGTTATAAAATATATTTATACCTATAAATAACCTGTATACAAAAAGTATTGAAATTAAAGCTGTAGTTACAAGACAGAATAGAAGAGTGAATGAATTATTTTTTTCAAAATGATCTTCTTGATATTCACCACTCTTATATTCAGTGACACTTCTTATTGGTTTAAGCACTGCCAAAAATCACTTTTTTGACATAGACTTAAGCTACACCATTATTTTTTATTTTTATATCCTGTATATTCTCAAAATATTTACTTTTGAGATGAATTTTCGGTTTAGGAAACAAGAAAAAGTTACTCAGAGCTGAAGGTCTGGTGGATATGAAGGGTGCTGCACTGACGTAATCATGTGTTTTACCAAAAACTCTTGATTAAAAAATAAGATGATTGCTGATAAAAAATGTATCAAGAATTGGTACAGACTCATCTAAATGAAGTCTAGACATCATTCCTTCATTATATAAGTTGCTTAGCCATGCACATGTCTTTATTTAAGTTTCGAATTTTAAACTTTAAATCCTCAAAAAATTTAAAGCTCCTTAGTCAATAATTTTTTTCAAGGATCATTTGTATTTTATATGACTGGAAAAAAGTTATCTACTATGCTGAGTAAGGCTAAGAAACCAGTACTAGAAAGAATAGGTAATAATAATATGTATTGAAAAAACATTTTGATAAAGTAAATATCAACAATAAAAATTACATAAAATCTTATAATGAAATAAGTAATAACTTTGATCTTCAATATTAGCTTTATTAAGATAATAGCATATTGAACAAGTCCTGGCAGCAACACACCACAAGGCACCAACTATACGGTCACCTACCACCTATCACGAAAACTATCCAAGCTAGACGAACCAGACATGCCGGACACTGCTGGAGAAGCAAGGACGAGCTCGTAAGTGATGTACTCCTGTGAACCCCCACATATGGCCAATCAAAAGCAGGACGACCAGCTCGAACATACATACAGCAGCTATGTGATGATACAAGATGTAACCCTGAAGATCTGCCAGAGGCGAGGAATGATAGGGAGACGGGGAGAGAGAGGGTCAGGGATATCTGTGCCGGCTGCACGACATGATGATGATGATGATGATATTACTAATAAAAACATGTTATTAAAAACATATTCTTATACAAAATATCAATATCATTATTATTAAATTATTAATTATTTTCATCATTATTTTCTGACTCCTTTGAGAGGTTTTCACACCAGCATTAGCCGATGGTTTCTCACTGGAGTTTGAGTGACAGCAAGTCTCCTCATATCTTCAGGACTCTTCTCAGTATTCTGGCTGATCTTAATAATGCTGTAGTCTTGATGCTCTCCACTTGTCGTCAAGTGGAAACTATCCAGACTACGGCATTATTAAAATAAAAAACAGTGAAAAGAAAGATAGGTATGTTGACCTTCAGTCTCTTTACAAAGCTTTTAGGGGTTGTTCCAAGAGCACCAATCACAATTGGTATCAGTGTCACCTTTATGTTCCATAGTTTTTTAATTCTCTTGTAAGGTCTTATACTTATCTCTCTTTTCACTGTTTTTTATTTTCAGTCTGTGGTTTGCCGAAAAGACAAAGTCCACTATTCAGCAGGTTCTCTTTCCTTTTTTTTTTTTTATTGACTATCACTAGGTCTGGTTGTCTAGCTGAGATTACATGATTATTATTTTCATAATTGTTATTATTATCTTATTTCTAGCGAGTTTTTCGCAGCAGCGTTAGCTGATGGTCTTTCACTGGAGTCTGAGTTATAGCAAGTCTCCTCAGGTCTCCTGGACTCTTCTTGGTATTCTGGCCAATACAGTAGTTTGAATGGTCTTGATATGTCCTCCAATTTTTAAATTTTTCTAAGGACCGTTCCAAGTAAAAGCATATAATTAAAAACATTAAAATGCATATTATTAAAAAACTTATTAAAAATATATCATTGTTCTAATAATAATATATCATTAAGTATATAATAATTGTTTCTTCTTAAAGGTCAGGTTTGGTGGCCTTTAAGCATAATGGCAAGTCATATAGTGTTTATAGAATTTTTATTATAATTAACTGCAAAATAGTAAATAGGGGAAGTACTGTATAATAATTATCCCCTATGGCAAATTATAATAATCTGGATTAGTGTGATCATGGACAACATAATTTCCTCATAATATAAAAAACAAGGATTCTGCATGTATGTTAGTGGTCTTTATGCATAATATTTTTTTAAAAAAGAAAGAAAAAAAGAAAGAAAGAAAGAATGAATGAATGACTGAATCATGTGATTTGTAGCTTGCTGCATTGAAAGAAAAAAGAAAAGAAAGCAGACCAGGAGTCAAGTCAGCAGTCATGAAAGCGGGCTGACTTGAGAAGAAAGAAAGAAAGAAAGAAAGAAAGAACAGAAAATGAGACTCTGCCATCTTTTTTGTAATCTTAAACGAAAGAAACATTCAAGTGAAAAAGAAGATATTTATATAAAATTCAACCATCATTTATTAACGTGTGTATTCTAGTATCATTAATAATTTGCAAAAGTGATTGGAAATTGATCTGTTACCTAAATTAGAGCATTTTTCAATTATTCTACTTATAAAAATCTCTGTACAATTTTATTTTGTATTATGGTAGCATACATCCAAACATTACAAATTAGATTATTATATTATGAATTAAATATGACTTCTCTTGTCAATATATTCTTCATCAGAATATCCTTTCTATAAATCTGAATCAAATATTACTTATGACTACAAATTGAATAAGATATCATTTATTCCATTCTGATAAATAAAAAAATAAAATATTAATCTATTATCATAAATTAAAGAAATAAAATATCAATTATTTCATTATTTTAATAATTTCGATTATATTATTATTTTAGAATGATAAAATAGCTAATTAAACTTAATTTTTATCTATAAGAATAAAATGTTATCTTATTTTTCAATCTATAAGAATGAAATAAACAAAATTTATGATATATTAAAAAAATGAAATATTAATTAATTCATACTGAACAGAAATATTACATTTTGTAAATGAAAAAAATAAGATATTGCTTCTTCTAATACTATTAAATAAATAAATAAATAAATAAATGAGTCTTTCTACAAATTAGATGAATTAAAAGCATTACTTACTTTTTTTTAATTACATTTTTTATTGCTATAAATTGAATAAAAATGTTATTTATTAATAAGATAATCAACATTCTATTTTTAATTCATAAGAATGAAATAAATAATATTTTATGATATATTGAAAAATGAAATTATTATTGATTTATGGTGAATTAAAATATTATATATTATTGTAAATTTAAGAAATAAAATATTTCTTGTTTTATTACCATGAAATAAAACAGGGTATTTCACATTTGATAACATTTGAAATGTAAATATCAGAGTAACTATATAGTAGGCTAGGCCAGTATTTATCAACTGGTATTCCATGGAACCCTAGGGTTTTGCAAGGTGAGCTACAATAAAAAATATTCAAAAAATAGGTTTTACTAACAGTATATAATGATTTTTATGGAGGGGTTCCATGATATGGGAAAATTATTTCAAGGGTTTCTCAAGCGTAAAAAGTTTGAGAAATATTTGTCTGAGCAAATGAAACTTAACGGAAATAATATCAATTTTTCTGAAACATCCAGTAAATTAAAATTTTGATGAATATTGGTTATTCTTTTATTAAAAATATTACATTTTTGTTGCTATAAATTAAATAAAAATGTCTCTTATTTTAATAGAATATTACTTTGTTTAATACAATAAATTGAATAAATGAAAATATTACTTATTTTCGTTATGACTGTTTCCTAGTTAAAAGTCAAAGTTATGCCTTCATTTTTTTTTAGCCTAACTTATGACGTTTTTCCTGTGACTATTTTTCCTACAACCATATTTTAATTTTGAAATTTTAACAAAAAATTTTCTTCAAAAATTTAGCTGTAGGTCTATAATTTTTGAAATGTTCATTTTTTTTTTTTGAATTTTGAATCTTAAATTTTTTTTGTTTGAAGAAATGCCATTGGGTTGTAATGAAGCAAGTGATTTTTTTTCTTCACTTCAATGAACAACTTAAATAAATGTTTGAAAGATGAGAAAAAAATTTCACCAATAGTAATAATCTTTTTTTTTTCTTTTACTTTTGCTTTTTTTTTAAAAAAAATTATTGCTTCCAAACAAATATGAAAAATTGTATTAAGACAGAATCACCTGAAAAGTACTAAATTTTTTTCATCTCTTCAGTATACATATACCCAACCCCTCAGCTGCAGGAAGGATGCAACACAAGGTCAATTTTTAGCAGAGTACAGCGGGTTTTAATATAGAGCTTCCCTTTTTCTTGTCTGTTCTACATCTCTTTGACATGAGAAAATACTTGTCCTTTGTTTATAGGTTAATGTATTCAAAATGGACATATATGTAATGTCATGCATATATTTTGAAGGTTGTGTTCTCTTCTTTAATTGTGAAATTCAGCAATACAATTAGATATTCATGTTCTATAAAATCAAAAAGATTAAACTGTTAAATATCATTTTTTAAATTTGAAGTCATTATATAAAATCTAGCAAAATACATATTAAAGTAGACTCAAATTTTATTTCTTAATTTTTTCCTCATCTTATTCATAGAATTTATATTATAGTTAATTGCTAATAAATAAATAGACAAGTTAGGGAAAGTACTCCATGGTTAATATATATTGTTATCTTCCTTGATAAATTATAATGATTGGTGTAAGTGCAAGCATAAACCACATATTGAGTTAGAAAATAATTGAGAAAATAATTGTCCTTGATTTTTTGGATATTACATTTACTATGAACATATCTGTGATGTAGTTATATTTGGACTTTGTCTCCCTTTCTTTGATCATGAAATTCAACTGCATGATTATATATTTAAGTTTTTGTAAGATCCAAAAAAGATTATGCTGTTAAATGTTTTATTAAAAAGCAAAGTCATCATATGAAATCTTTTTAGAAAATTTTCAAACTTTCTCTCACTTAAAGTTTAGGTTTGGTTTGTTGGGTTTTATGGCATATCAACCTTTGTAGGTTATTTAACGCCAAATCCATTTTTATGTAAATAATCTGTTCTATTTAAAACAATTCAGTTTAGCATAAGTACACAGTTTAATTGTCAAAAACATTTCTATTTCAAACTATTCAAGAAGTTATATGTAACAATTCAGGTAAGTGTAAATACAGTTTTAATGTCGAAAAACAGTTCTATTTGAATAATTCAGTTAAGCATAAAAATGCAGTTTAAATGTAAGTACGGTTTAATTGTCAAAAACATTTCTATTTCAAGCTATTCAGTTTACTCAAACAATTCAGTTTAGCATAAGTATGCTGTTAGTTCTATTTAACCCATAGAGAGGATCCTTATCAGGTGTTACCTCTCCAGGCCAGAGTGGACCTGGGAGCGATGGCAATGAAAGGGTACTCCGCATTCCCCAAAGCTCCAGCACTGCTGGAACCTCACCATCAGATTGTTTAGTGTCATATCCGGGACACTCGTTGGGGGGGGGGTCTTACCTCTTTGCAGAGAAGCAGTTGGTGTATTCTACTGCCCCGGCCAACTGGGCAACTTAAAGTTTATATTCACACCTTATTTATAGAATTCATTTTATAATTAATTGCAAATAAAAAAAACTTTGAGAAGTATTCTAATTTGGAGGTAAATAGTTATTTTCTTTGGTAAATGATTAGTGAAAGGGAAATTATAAACTATAAAGTAAGTTTCAAAATGTGCTGGAAATTGCTTTATTCCATAAATTAGGTTTTTATGCACCCACAAAAAAATCTTCAGGCAATGCAGAATTTTTTGCTGTGTTATGGTACCATATAAGCATACATCCCATCATGGTGTAATGGTTAACGAGCTAGTTTCACAGATCCATTGCTACTGAATACTGAAATCAATTCTGACTAGATGCATTATCTTTGAGGCCTTGGGCCAAAGGTAAGACATGCTTAATTTTTGTAAAGAACAATGAATGGTATAGCAATTAGTGAACTAGGCAAATAGACCATTGTTGGATTCTCACTTGGTTATTTCTGACCTTGAGTCAAAAGAAGCAAACCATAGTTAGTGAGTTTGATTCTGATAAGGTGCCCCATATTTCTGATCTTATGTCAAACTGAAATTAACTTAATGAATGATAACATGTACCATACAAAAATTACATCATTATAATAGATATGGTAATAATTTTCTAGATGTTACTAACAAAACTACACTGAATTTTATATATGTAGATTAATCACAAATAAATAAGGGGAAGTACCCCATAACACACTATAGTTATTACCCTTTGAAAATTATAATGATTAAAGTGAACATGAATGTTGACCATCACTACTATTATCAATCTACAAATTGGATTGTAAATTACTCTATTTTCCAAGAGCATTTTAATACAATTGCTCTAACAAATGTCAAACTATAATGTACCCTTTTTCTGTATTTAAATTTAACATACAAAATCAAATCATTATTTTGGATGTATTTAATCAACGCCCTTGTAAGGGACAGAATGTGACAAAAGGTCAATTTTTAAGTGGAGTGGTACTGGTTTGAATTCAGAGTTTTCTTTCTTTTATACTGCTTACCTAACCATAGCTAAAGAACACAGTCTGCCCAACTATTTACACATAACTGGAGGGAGAAGAGATAGATTCATGCCTTTCTCAAGGGCATTAGCATCAAGTGAAAGACAAACAGCTTTGTCCTGGATTTGAACTCAGGTTGCTGACTCCATTTCCTCCAACTATAGCCAACAAGTACATTCCTATGAGTAATTGATAAATGTATAGATTATATGGACATCTTACTGTGGAGCAGTGGTTTGCAAACTCGTGTAATAGCCTATTAATACTGTTTTGAGCTGAGGCTTCACTCGTGTTGGACATTTGTGGCCTTTTATTAGAATAAGCTTAATAAGTACCTAAGATTTAGTTCCTTTTAGTCAGGGGAGATAATTCCTTTACGAAATAATTTCTTTGAAGCTAACTTGATATTAAAACATACTTTCAATGGTTTTTTAAAATAAAATAATACAGCTGTTTATTTCAATAAATACAATAAGGAAAAATTAAATGTTTTAGATATTAAATCAAATCCAAGTATGATTAATTTTTTTTTCAATTAAAAATACTACTTTAATTGAAAATTGTACTTCTTTTACTAGTAATAAATAATCTATTTATTAAATCTATAAGGAAAATTTTATTATTTTAATCAAATAAGTTATATTTTCTTTTATTTGATTTTCAATAAAAACTAATAATTTCAATGAAGTAAATAATGTTTCATTTATTTCAATTATATTAAAAACTTCTATGTAATAAGTAATATTTTGATTTTTTTTATATATATTATAATGAAATAATATTTTCAATTATAAAAATCATTAGTAGTATTTTAATCAAAAAAGTAATAAACTTAATTTATAATTGAAAAAATAAATATCTTTTACATAAAATAAATTAATTTTTTAAATTCATTTAATTTATCAAAATAACATCTTAAAAAAATAAATAGTAATTTCAGTTATTTAATTCATAGAATTAAAATAGATAATATTTGTAATAAAATAAGTGTATCTATAGACTTATTGAAAGTTTTCGTTTGCTTTATAAATGATTTTTTAATGAATCTAAAGTGTTTTGAAAATAATTTTTCAAAATTGGTTTATTGTTGTATTATATGGATTACTTCTAAAATCTCATTGTCCAGCACATTCACCACTATGCCACAGGAACTCCCAGCAAGATAGATTATTAGTAAGGGTAAAGTCAATCAAGACTATAATCTATATAATAATGATTCAGTTTTTGTAATCATGTAACTATATCACAGCAAAAATTGCTCATCATAGCAAGATTTTTGTTAGAATAATATCATTGAAATTCTCTAAACTAATAAACAGCATAAGCAATTTTCAATCCAATTTTCTACTCAAAATTAAATGAAAAGATTTCTAATTTTATTAAAAATATCATTAATTACAGAATTAGACAAAATAAAAACAGAGAGTAGCATAAACATATTAAACTAAATTCAAGTGTGCTTACTTCTCTTTTTGATTAAAAAATACTACTTTAATTTAAAATCATATAGTACCACCACTTATCTTCTAGAAGGATGAATTTGGCATTTGATAACCTCAAGAGGGTTGATATGCCATTTAAAAGTGACAAACAAGGCATAAATCATACTTTTTCTATGGCAAGAAATGAACTCTGATATTTTGTCCAATACTGTCATTTCTTTAAATTCAATTGATTTTGTTTATGAAAAGTTAGTCCATTGGCCTAGCGGTTAGAGTGTTTGCCACTGCCCCTGGAGACTAAGGTTCAATCCCAGGTAGAGTCATACCAAAGACTCAAAAAATCGTACTTGATGCCTCCTTGCTTAACACTTAGCAGTATAAGTTGTGGATCAAGGGTAAAGTGGAGCAATCCAGGGAAAGGAGTAGTGCCCTCCCCAACACCTCATTGTAGTAGCTGTTGAGCCTTCAGGTCACCCACGACTAGGGTCACCAACTTTACTTACATACCTGTTAGATACTAGTACTTTGGGTCAGAGTGGACAATGGAGTAATGGCAATGAAGCAGTACAAGGATGCACTACATGGACGCTAACCAAACGGCTGGAGAAGAAACTTGACGGCAACTACACAAGAATGTTGAGAGCAATATTGAACAAGTCCTGGCGACAACACCCCACGAGACGCCAACTGTACGGCCACTTGCCTCCCATCACGAAAACTATACAGGTTAGATGAGCCAGACACGCCAGACACTGCTGGAGAAGCAAGGACGAGCTCATAAGTGACGTACTCCTATGGACCCCCACATATGGCCAAGCAAAACCAGGACGACCAGCCCGAACTTACATACAGCAGCTATGTGAGGACACAGGATGTAACCCTGAAGACCAGCCGGAGGCGATGAATGATAGGGAGAAGAGGCGAGAGATGGTCAAGAATATCTGTACTGGCGGCACGACATGATGATGATGATGATGATGATAATCATCTAATATTCATGAGCAATGGACTAATAAAAAATCAGGATATAAAGTCAATAAAAAGAAAGTTCTGAGAAATTTGCTATTTCTAAGAATTTTCTTTTTAGAAAATCATAACTTTTTGTTGCAAGTAAGAGATTTTTCACAACAATAATCATGAAAAATAATCATTTCCTATGTATGTCTAAGCCATTGAAGTTTCATTAAAATTTGTAGCAATAATACAAGAAATGGTTCAGTTTTTTTACTGTATTTTTTATGTTTAAAACTGCAAGTTAAAATTTACAATAAAATATTAAAATATCATGTATTTTATTGCTATAAATTAAATAAATGGGAATATTATTGATTTTGATGCAGCAAATTAAATGAAATTAAAAATATAGCTTATTATTATAAATTTGATAAAGTAAAATATTAATCATTTTCTCAAGACCTGTTTTCCTAGTCAGAGGCCAAAATTATGACACTTTTCTGAGCCTAAGCCTCGGGTATCTCAGAACTATTCTCTTTGTCTTTTATTTCAATAACTCACTTTCCTACAAACTCATTTTAGAGAGTATGGTCGTGGCCGTGGCAATAATACCATTATGGTGTTATTGCGACGGCCACGGTATGGTCCTCTTTTACAGGCATTGTTTGTTACATTTTCTCAAGGGAGGTAACTATTAAATGCTCATTATTTTCCCTTTTTTTAAATACAAAGGATCAATATTTATATACATATATATATACAAAAGTAGGCATTAATGGTCATTGAATAGAGTCTTTAAGTGAGTTTCGATATTTTTTAAACACCAAGAACGAACACACACACACACACACACACACACACACACACACACACACACACATAAATAAGGGGTGTATAAAAAAAATATATATATATATATATATTACTTTTTAAGTAATAAATAGAATGATAATAGGAAAGGATAAAAACTCCAGATGATCAACAACATGAAACGCTGGGTCATGAGTTTTTATCCTCTTGCCCAAGAATTTTTAGGATGAAGATATAAATTATAGGTATATATATAATTTACTTTTTGGGAAAACCTTGATATCAGAAATTAGATCAGTTATATATATATATATATATATATATATATATATATATATTGGGATTAAACTGAGATGCTAATGACATCGAACAAATTTAAAACAAAATGCTATCAACTGATAGGTTGGAGTTGGTTGATGAATTTATCAAAATTGTCCTGAGTGCTTTCGGACCCTTCATAGGCCATTATTAGGGGTTGTTTGCAAGTGTAAAGATTGTTTTTTTTTTAAGATTTAAAATTTTTTAAACATGGCAAAAATTACATAATTATATATATATATATATATATATATATATATATATATATATATATATATATATATATATATATTAAAAAGTTTGATAAATCAGAAAGTGCTCAAATGCTGGTCAGCAGAGCAGTATAAAGAGTGAAATTAATGAAAATTTCACTTTCTTGTTATTCTTTCATTGCTGTAATATTTCATGTATCCATCTATTTAAAAGAAAAACACAATCATCAGAAGTAACATAAGAATAAATGAATGATGAAATGAATGAATGAAATGAATTCTAAGTATTGTCAGCACAATGCAATGAAAAAGCATAGGAGTGGAAGTAATAAGGAGGGGGAAAAGAACTCGAAGAAAAAAAAATCTTTCAAGAAAAGTAAAATAGAAGATTTTGACTAATTCAATCAACATATTACCAATAATAATATAATAATATGCTATAGACATGTGCAAATAAATGTAAGAAAAAAAACACACACATAGAATAAAGCAGAGGGAAATGATTAATAATAGACTGAATACCTAATTAGGTTCTCCATATAATTGCAAAAATTTGGATTTGTGGTGACATTTGCATAGTAAAGTATTCTATTTCTGTTGATAGCATTCCCTTTAAATACATCAGTTACCCTGTTTTATTCAACTCTGCCTTCCCATATTTTTGTTATGGCATAAACTTTCAAAACTTTCGAAATACTTTTTTTAAAAAATACAAACAATCCTTACACAAGCAAGCAAACCCTGATGATTGCCTATGAAGGGTCTGAAAGTGCTTCGGATAATTTTGGGAAATTCATCTACCAATTCCAACCTGAAACTGAGACACTTATCAGAAAACTTGAAAGGATCTTAAATAAATAATACAGACAAAATGTGTCTTTATTACTTGATGAAGCATGCTTAAATGAACAACTGCTGCCTAACTAAACACACACACACACACACACACACATATATATATATATATATATAAACACGTATATTGTCATCTGCAGACAGACTGTTTTTTGTATCATAATTCTTATGGTATCACTAGACAAGCAAGATGCTTCAAGCTGGGATTGAAACCTGGCTGACTTTACACCAGTTGGATATCTTATTGCATAGCCATTGTTATCCTCAGTGTAAGTGAAGGAATTTTTACGTATACATATACATATATGCTTATGGACCCCTAGAGTACTCAGTTCATGTGAAGAGCTTTGCATTAATATATATATATATTGCTGTGTTGCTTTGTTTTTTTATATATATATATATATATATATATATATATATATATATATATATATATAATAAAGACAAATTTTGTGTGTATAATTCATTTAAGATCCTTTCAAGTTTTCTCATAACTGTCTTAGTTTCAGGTTGGAATTGGTAGATGAATTTCCCAAAACTGTTCCAAGTGCTTTCAGATCCTTCATAGGCCATTATCAGGGTTTGCTTGCTTGTGTAAGGTGTGTTTGTATTTCTTTAAAAAGAGTTTTGAAAGTTTATACCTAATGAAAATATGGGAATGCTGAGTTGGATAAAAAAGAGTAACTGTTGTATTTACAAGGGAACACAATTTAAAATGGGAACACAATTTAAAAAGGGATTGCTATCAACGGAAATAGAATACATTGGAAGAGGAAAAAAAAAAGAACTTATTTTCAGGGCTAAGTTACAATCCTCCTCACCAACTATCTTTCTTAATGAAATTAAAAATATTAAACCAACCCTTATCAATAATGGGTTCCCAACTACATTGTTGATACTGAAATTAAACAATTCATTAATACACCTGAACAACCTAACATAGATAATAACCTAAACCATAAACAATCAATAAATCTATACTTCAAAAACCAATTTCATAGTAATTATAAAATTGATGAACAAATATTAAAAAACCTTATCCATAATAATGTTCTCCCTGCTGACCCTACCAAAAAGTTAGACTTGTCATATACTATAAGAAATTTAAAACCTCCATCCTGATTATTTCTAACAACACTTCTCTATTATATTGGACTTCTCAATAGAACCAACATCATATATTTGTTTAAATGTCCCTTGGGAGACTGTATCTCCAAAGAAAATAGTGCATATGTTGGTCTTACACTACAACTCTTTCCAGACAACTTACAATGGATCTAAACAACTCCAGTTCTATTACCTATCATCTTAAGAACCATTCTATTCCTAAATCCAAGTTTCGAAAATTTTAGTTGAAAACACCATGATAATCGCACACAAAATTGATAAGCTACGACTACAAATCCTAGAAGCCCTACATATAAAAACAAAAAAAACCTAAAATTAATAGAATTAATTTTGAAAATAGTGACAATATTTTAAAGTTCTTTAGTTTTTGTTTTTTGCTTTTTTTTCCTGTATTCCTATGTTTTCTATTTCCGTCAATGGGCTTATTAATGAATTGTTTTAATTTCTGTTTCAAAAATGTAATTGAGAAACCCATTATTGATAAGGGTTTGTTTAATATCTTTAAGTTTGTTAAGGAAGATAGTTTGTGAGGAGGATAGTAACTTAGCTCTGGAAATAAGTGTTTTTATAATAGTTCTCTTTTTTTTCCTTATTCTATTTCTGTTGATAGCGTTCCCTTTTAAATAGCGTTCCCTTTAAATACATCAGTTACCTGTTTTATCCAACTATGTGATCCTATATTTTCATTACAGTATAAACTTTCAAAACTGTTTTTAAAAAAATACAAACACACCTTACACAAGCAAGCAACCCCTAATGATGGCCTATGAAAGGTCCAAAAAGCACTCGGGACAATTTTGGGAAATTCATCTACCAATTCCAACCTGAAACTAAGACAGTTATGAGAAAACTTGAAAGGATCTTAAATAAATTACATAGACAAAATTTGTCTTATTATTTAATGAAACATGCTTAAATGAATGACTGTTGCCTAACTACACTCACACACACACACACACACACACACACACACGTATATATATATATATATATATATATATATATATATATATATATATATATATCAAGTAAATGAGGACAGTAAAAATCCAAAGAATAAGTGCTCAATGCACAGCTATTTGATACAAAATATATATATATTTAAAATCCATTTGATGAGAATAAGTGAAATAAATTCATGATGAAATACAATTTCTAATTTTCTGTTTTTTTTAACCAATACACACACAAACACACAAACACACACACATATATGAGTGTGTGCATATGTGTATGTGTATGTACATATTGGTTATACACAATTTCTAATTTTCTCGTTTCTTAATCAGTATATATGTATACACAACACACACACACACACACACACACACGCGCGCGTGTGTGTGTGTGTGTGTGTGTGTGTGTATATTGGTTAAAAAACAAGAAAATTAGGAATTGCATTACATAATGAATTTATATATATATATATATATATATATATATATATATATATATATATATATAAATTTGTTGTAATACAATTTCTAATTTTATATTACATGCCAAATTTATATATATGTATATATATATATATATATATATATATATATATATATGTATATACATATATATAAATTTGTTAAGTAAAAAATTCTCATTTTATATATATATATATATATATATATATATATATAAATTTGTTAAGTAAAAAATTCTCATTTTTATATATATATATATATATATATATATATAATTTGTTAAGTGAAAAAATTTTTTCATTCCATATATATATATATATATATATATATATATATATATATATATCTGTGGGAAATACGTCGTATTTTTAAAACAAATTTCAAGCAATAATTTTCACTCAATTTTAGAACAGATCGCCTCTAATGAAAATAGAATGTTTTAACTTTTACTTCATTTAACAAAAAATAAGAAAATTAATTCGAATAAAATTTAGAGGATGCAAGATCACATATTATTATCCTGATGAAGGTTCAATGTAAAAACTGAAACTTTTAATATTGGCAAATATTTCAACTTTAAATTAAATAATCTTCTGAATACCTTGTGTTATTTTTATAGTTGTACATACACATACATATATATATATATATATATATATATATATATATATATATATATATATATATATATATATATATATATATCTATATATATTATTATTATATATGTATATTGACAAGGGGACATAATTCAGAAAATATTGACCATAAAAATGTGGAACAACAGAAAGGTTTTGATATTTTATATGTACAATGCAATTTTTGGACTGAATGGTGAAACAAATTATAAAAATAAATTTTGGGACTTATCTTTAATATTAAACAATATTTTTTTCTTTGACACAGTGCAGCAAAATACATCCTCTTAGATCTCTTTTACAACTTTTAATCAATCAGCAGAAAAACTAGTTGAAAAAATATTTTTCTATTGACTTGAAAAATATATGGAATATTTATTCATTTTTTTTTTTTATTAATAAGTGAAAAACTATGACATATTTATTCATTTATGCCTGAAAAGCTTATTTGTTTATTTATACATGGAAAATATAACATTTTTTTAATCAATTTTTTAATCTATTTTTTATCTATTTATTTATACACGAAAAATTTTATATACTTACTTATTAAAATTATGATATTTAATTGTTTACACATATTCATATTAACATATCATCAGTTTTTTAAGAAAAATTTAACGAATTTGTTTATTTATTTGTTATTTTTCAAATATGAAAAATATAACATATTCATCTATTTATGAAAAATAGAAGACGTCTCTTTATTTATTTGATAATCTATATATTAAAATTTTACCATTTATTTCTGAAAAATACAACATACCTATTTATTTATATGCTTATTTATGGATAGAAAATATAACATATTTATCTTTTTAGGCAGACATAAATATCTCTTTATTTATTTATGAAAAATATAGCATTTATTTATTCATATATGGAAAAATGTAACATATTTATTTGTTTATTAAAAAAGAGTTAGGATATTAATTCATATTTGAAAATACAACATATATATTTTTGTTTATGAAAAATGTAACACATTTAAAAACTGATAAATAATATATCTTAATTATTCAATTGTAGATAAAATGTTATTTGTAAAATTGATAAAAGAGACAGTGGATATGAGGGTGTATACAATAAATATGCTAAAAGTATTCTAAAACTGGAATTGGTTTTGAGGATGAACACACCCTTAAAGTAATATATGCTTAAATAAGTATGTATGTATGCATATATGTATGTATGTATGTATGTATGTATGTATGTATGTATGTACTGGCAAAGCTAGTATGCATCTATGTATGTATGTATGTATGTATGTATGTATGTATGTATGTATTATTATATGTACTGGCAAAACTAGTATGTATGTATGTATGTATGTATGTGTACATGTAAAAATGAGTTTTATATTATATCTATGCTTTCATTTAGAACAAGGGAACAGTATATTACCTTTAATATAAAAAATGTGTTGAACATAAACAAATGAGAAAATACTGTGTGACAAAAATAATTTGATATTTTTATGTATCATAAAATCGCAAAATGAATTCAAGATAATTAATTTTTGGTGACACATCTAAACTAGAAATGAAATTTTCAAAAACATGAAATGTCAAAAAAAAAAAATTAAAACAAAGTATCTTTTTATTTAAAACACTAATCATATTTTAAGTTTATTTGAATTTTGAAAGATAAAAAAAGTTCATCTAAATCTTGAGAAGATAAAGTTTATCTAAAACTTGAAAAGATAAAAAATGTTTATCTAAATCTTGAAAAGATAAAAAAGTTTATTTAAATCTTGAAAAGATAAAAAAAAGTTTATCTAAATATTGAAAAGATAAAAAAAGTTTATTTAAATATTGAAAAGATAAAAGAAAGTTTATTTAAATATTGAAATAATAAAAAAAGTTTATCTAAATATTGAAAAGATAAAAAAAAAGTTTATTTAAATCTTGAAAAGATAAAAAAAGTTTATTTAAATGTTGAAAAGATAAAAAATTATGAATAACTCAGTAAAGGATAAACAGAATTGTTTAAATTTTAAAATTCATTTATTTCCGATAGAAAGAGGATCTATTTCTAAATTAAAATATGGCACAACTTTCAAAGAAATTAAAATTTTTAAAAAATTCAATAAAACAATTAATTAAATCAAATTATGCTAGGAATTTTTTTAAAATAATTCAAGGATTTAAGTTTTAAGGTTGAAATATTTATTCTTTAAAAGCAAAAGATATTTTGAATATATAAAATTAATTTTTACTAGTGAAAAATGATATTGAAAAATAGGAAACATTTTGTAAAGTTTACAATAATACAAGTTCCCCAGTCAACGAGGCTTAAAATAAACTGACTCTTTCACCTGTAGAGGTGTAAGATCTCTCTAAATAGGATATCCTGGCTGGGATACTAAACTGCATCTGATCAGGAGATCTGAGGAGTGTGTCATACCCCTTCAATGCCGTTACACTCAGGTCTACTCTGACACACTTTGGTCATTATTTACTAAGCTTTTTGCTTAGATGTGGAATATGGTTGTATAAATGGGGCACCCAATGAGAAACAAACTCATTCATAAAGGTTTGCCAGTCTAGCTTGTCAACCATTACACCATCTAAGTGGTAGTACTTGTTTGAGTCCCATCTATGTATCAAATAGATCTGTTAAAATTATTGATATTCAATAGCACTGCATACAAAGAAACAAATACATAAAAAATGTAAATATAAATATACAATGAATGCAATTCTCTAACGCCTTGGCCTAAAATGAACCAAGAAAGGTTGATATGTCATTAAAATTCGAGCAATCAATCAATCAATCAACCAACCAATTAATCAAGGGCAAATTGAAGGCCCAAAATGGCTCAAGCAAATATCTTCAATTGGCCCATTGATACATACATTTGGTTATTGGTGAGCACAGTGTGCCCATACAGTTAGAATATTGCTTTTTTTATGCAATGGGAAAATATATAATCTATGAAGTATACAAATCACAATTAATATAGCCAAGCAATACATTCAAGAAAAGAAATACTATTTCAACAAGCTAATAGTATGATTAGAATTAAAACATATTATGTTTTTGCATAAAATCTTGAACCCATTTTTACAGTTAGACTAAAAATGATGTCCCCATGAAAGTAGTTGTGATTGGTTAATAAATAGAATGTTTAAACTAAAGACTAGAGAGATAAGACATCATTTGTTCATATTTTTTCTTGTAATTAGACAAAATCCCTCATTTACATTCTTTTTATTTATGATGTTCCGTCTGTATACACTCTGGCCTTCTTCAGGTGGTGTTAGATTTATTCAACTGCTGGAAAACTGCTGTCCAGTGTTCATTAAAATCCAAATACAAAGATGGCTTTTCTTAATTGTTTGAAAATGTCAAACTGAGTACTAAATAATAATAATGATAATAATAAAACATGCTAAAAATTTTTAGGGAAATTAAAAAATGGATAATGCTCATCTGTTTGTAGTTGAGGGAAAAATTGTTACAATGTCCAAGATTGAGACATGTGTCAAAAATATGGGAGATGAAAAAGCTACAATATTTTAGAGTTGTGGTGAACAGCCAATCATGTTTAGTCATTTTACTCTAATGAACTTGTTTTTTTTTAATAAAAAAAAGCTCCAAGGAATTGAAAATGAAGACTTTTTAGATTATTTTTTTTGGAAAATGCCATTGTTCAGAAAACATTCATGAAGTGTAAGTAAGAATTACCACTTTTTAGGTTTAGACTGATCATTTTAGGTATTGTTTTAGATGCTGTATTCTGAGGATTATATTTTTTTATTCTTTATAATTTTTTTATATTTATATCTTATTTGTTTGTGTGTGTGTGTGTGTGTGTGCGCACGCGCGTGCGTGTGCGTGTGTGTGTGTGTGCATATTTTTCTGGTGTTTTGTTTTTCTAATTCAAAAGTGGTAAATACTATCTATGTCTGTATTTGGTTAGATAGGGGTTTTATTCATTTCTTTCTTCTCTTAACTGTGCTATTTCCTTCATCAATGTCCTTTTATTTATGATATTTTGACCATGTATCCAACAACCCACTTCTAATAGTATTGGATTTATTTGATTGGTGGCAGCTGGTGACCAGTTTCCATTATAATCCAAATCCAAATATGATTCTTTTTATCATTTGAAAAAAGTTCATGAGAATGCTGGCTAGTTTTCTTATAATAATGTGTATGAATAACATTCACTTTGAATCATTTTCATTTATAGATTTTTTAGTAAATATATATATATATATATATATATATATAGAGAGAGAGAGAGAGATAGATTGATTGATTCATTGCACAGACTTCCCTCCATAAAAAAAGCTTCAGACTCAGGTATTGTTTGATATCAAGAGATTGATAATATAAAAGGATTCCATGGGATGTCCATACTCTAATTTGAAGTAATAGCCACTATATATATATATATATATATATATATACACATTAAATGCTAACTTTATAGGTGGTGTGTTTGTTGAAGGAGTCAACTGAGAATTATATGCTAGCAGCTTCTTTTAGGTATCTTATTAAACTAAGTTTCTCCCTTTTGGTTAGTTGAACCTCATTTTGTAAGGGTCTCAGTCTGTTTCTTTTTGAGATAGGAGGTAGGTTGCCATTTTTGGTGAATCTCTGGAGAAAAAGAATGCTATGTGCTCTTTTTGAACAAATCCAGGAGGATTTGTTCAAAACAGCACATAGCATTCTTCTTCCCCATGGATTTTGTTAGCATCTATGTGGTTCATCCATACAGTAGTGTTGCCAGGGCTACAGCTTAGAAAAAATCCAGTTTTATTTTATTGAATAGATCAGACTTCCGTATCATCAATAACCTGTCCATAGCTGTCTATGCTTTCACCATACATATGTTGACATCACTTTCAGTAGATGAGATATAACTGCCAAGATATATGAACTTGTCTACTGATTTTAGCGGCATACTGCATAAAGTAGAGATGAGTCCTTTTCATTTAAAATGGATGAACTCTGTTTTATTTGTGTTCACATAGAGGCCTATACATCTTGCTGCTTGCTCCAAGCTATGCAGTAGGGATTCTGTACTTGGGATGGTGTATATGTCAGAAGCATTAGATCATCTGCATAGTCTGTGTCTGTTATAGTTTCTGCTAGATATCATCTGCTTCTTGCCTTTTTTAATGTAGAACCATTTTCTTTTATTAGATCAATTGAGTTTCAAAGTATGTAAGCAGATTATCAGTAAAGTAAAGTTGGCGACCGCAGTCAAGGGCAACCCGAAGGCTCCCTTTTCAATAGCTACTACACTGAGGTTTAGGGGAGGGTGCTACTCCTTTCCTTGGATTGCTCCACTTTACCCTTGATACGTACCTTAGTGTTAAGCAAGAAAGTATTAAGTACGATTTTTAAAGTGTTTGGTATGACTCAACCAGGGATTGAACACTGGTCTTCTGGGCAATTGGCAAACACTCTACCCACTTGGCCAATAGCCCAGTCAAAAATCTATATACAAATCTATCATCTCATAAGACTAATAGATTTCAGGGGACCTTACAATATATACTGATGTAATGAACACACACACACACATAGATTTGCACAACCTCTCACTCACTCACTCATCCCCCCACCCCACACACACATACATTTGCTCAAACCCTCACACACACATACACGCATACATTTGCACAACCTCTCACACACTCACTCACACACACACATACATTTGCTCAAATCCTCACACACACACACACACACACATACACGCATACATACACACACAGAGACATTTGCACAACCTCTTACTCACTCACACACACACGCACACACACAAATATTTGCTCAAACCCTCACACACACACATGCACACACACACACACACACAAATATTTGCTCAAACCCTCACACACACACATGCACACACACACACACACACACACACACACACAAATATTTGCTCAAACCCTCACACACACACACACACACACACACACACAAATATTTGCTCAAACCCTCACACACACACACACACACACACACACACACGCACACACACACATATTTGCTCAAACCCTCACAAACACACATGCACACACACACAAATATTTGCTCAAACCCTCACACACACACATGCACACACACACACACACACAAATATTTGCTCAAACCCTCACACACACACACACACACACACACACACACACACACACACACAAATATTTGCTCAAACCCTCACACACACACATGCACACACACACACACACACAAATATTTGCTCAAACCCTCACACACACACATGCACACACACACACACACACACACACACAAATATTTGCTCAAACCCTCACACACACACACACACACAAATATTTGCTCAAACCCTCACACACACACACACACACACACACACGCACACACACACATATTTGCTCAAACCCTCACAAACACACATGCACACACACACAAATATTTGCTCAAACCCTCACACACACACATGCACACACACACACACAGTTGTGCAACCTCTCATTTGCTCACTCACTCACTCACTCACTCACACACAATCAGCTGAATGAACAGTTGCTTTGGTGTTTTTGGAGAGAATCATTTTAGCTCTAAAAGTTTCTTTGAGGAGACCATATGCCCATAGTATTTGCTCTTTCCTTCTATGAATGGAATCAAATGTGTTGTAGAAATTTATGAACAATAGTGTTGCTTTGAGATTTTTTGGTACATATTTCTTTGATGATTCAGTGGATGGTCAGAATTTGTAAAATTGTGGATCAATTTCTCCCAAAACTGTTCTTATTTTTCTTAAGAATTTTCTCATTTTCAGGTCGCATATGATTGAGAAACACATCATTATAAACCTTTGCAGCTATTGCAGTAAGGGTTATGCTTCTGTAGTTCTTAGTGGTTCTGGGATTGCCTTTCTAGGGGAAAGGAATAATGCAACCTTTTGTCCATTTCTTTATTGTTTTATTCATACACAGTAGAGGATAATCCAAGAAATATGTTTTCTTATCTTCCATAGGACCTGCAGTTTTTCAGCTTTTAAATTTTTAGAACTGCATAAAATTCTTCCTCTATAAACCGACCTATTTTAGAGTCTAGTTGGCCATTAATGATTTTTTAATTGGTTTATCAGTGACTTCAGGAATATTTCTGAGCAGGTTCTGAAAATGTTCTTTCCACTTCTGTAGTCTTTCTTCTTGGCTGGCAGCTTTTAGCTTTGTTCTTGAGATGCTTTTCCTTACATTCATTTTGTTTACTGTCATCTATGCTCTTCATGATTGTCTATCTTCTACCAAGTTTCTGATTTTATTGATTTGGCTTTGAATGTATTCTATTTGTTCTTTTTGCTATGTGATTGTTCTCTCTGGGCTTTCTTAAGTTTATGCTCATTGATATTTGGTGGGTTTTTTTTATCAAGTTGTGATGCATCTTTTAAGTTATCTCATTTTTCTGTAATTACTATTGAGTCCCATGGAACTCTTTACTTAAAAATGCATACATTTTTGATAACATGTATATTTTTAATGTTGTACTTATTTTTAGTAATATTTATACTTTAATAATATGTGTATATCTTTAATAATATATATCTTTAATAATGTATACATTTTAAATAATGTATTCATTTTTGAAAATGCATATATTTTTGATAACATATATATTTTTAATAATGTATAAGGACCTTAAATAAGTTCTCATTATTTTCCAATAGATGACATTCCCAGAACTCCGAGCATGCTATTTCAGATGGTAACACATCTATAAGGAAGTACTATAAGCCAACTTGAAATTTATGGAATGTCATTTTGTCGAAATATAAACAGCTTTGTTTTTCATAGCATGTTGGATTTTGTGCTAAAGAAAGTGTATTTGTGGGGAATTTTACTGCACTACTTAATTCAAAAGAAATCTTCAGCTGAAACACACAGAATTCTTGTTGAAATGCTCAGTGACCATGCTCTGCCAGAAACATTATGCAGAGATTGGTTTAAATGGTTCAAAGATAATGATTTTAATGTTGAAGATAAAGAAAGCTCTGACACACTGAAAAAGTTTGAAAATGAAGAATTAGAGGCATTACTTCATGAAGACTCATGTCAAGTGCAAGCAGAACTTGCAGAATCAATTGGAGTTGATTGCATAACAGTTTCAAAATGTTTGAAAGTATTAGCAGTGATTCAAAAGCATCTTGTAAAGTGTGAACAGCTGCTTCAATGGCAGAAAAGGAAAGTTTTTTTGCATCATATCATGATCGGTGATGAAAAGTGGATACACTATGATAACTGTAAGTATAGAAGATTGTTGGGTAAGCTCGGGTATGCATCAATATTGGCGGCAAAGCTGAATATCTATAGTTCAAAGCTTCTGCTCTGCATTTGTTAGGATTAGGTGGGTGTAGTTTATTATGAGCTGCTCAAACTATCATGGGAGATCGCTATCAACTACAATTGATGTGTTTGAACTGAGCATTGATGAAAAAATGGCTACTGTACTAGCAGAGACAGGACAAAATGATTTTGCAACATGACAATATCAGGCCACATATTGCAAAATCGGTGAAAACCTACTAGGAAACACTTAAATGGTAAGTTTTATCCCACCCACTGTGTTATATACTCATCTACAGCATCATAACGACACAATAATTAAACAGATGCATGCAGAAAGACACAGGAATAAACGACGCAGGAAGACTTCTTTACAAATATATTTACCTCTCACTTTATTTGTAAGGTTCCGAAAAAGTTGTGTGGGGTTTTACAGTGAGAGGGAGCTGGAGACCGAACATAAACTGTAATATCTTGACCCCACTGTTATGACCGTCACGTTGTGTCTTTCTTGTTCTCTAGGACTGCTCACCCGGAGGCCTAGGGGCTCACTCTGCTGTGTGATGGCTTTTTTTATTGCATCTTATCAGCATCTTCTCCGGACCTCAGCTCATCAGGGCCCCAGGCCCCTTCAGCCTGATGTGGCCCCCTCTACCACATATCTTCTCCAACCGTCTGGAACTCTACTGGCAACTACACTGGCTCGTCGAACTCAACTGAATTATATAATCGTTCGACGCCCACTGGATCTTTGAAATCGAATGTTTAATCGTCATCAAGCGGAAATAACTGTCATGCAGTTCAGAGGTCACTCTCTTCCGGTGTGTCAGTCTATGAGAGTATCATGGGATATTTTTACCCCGTCCCATTTCATCAGCCAATTTCCACCCATGCGATTTCCTCTCATAACTGCCATCAGAATGTATCACTTCCTTCCGGTGCATCACCTTGAATGGCATTTTTGGGCAGGTCAAAAGGTCAAAACATAACAACTGTATTCACCAGACATTGTCCCATCTGATTATTATTTGTTCCAATTGATGGCTCATAGCCTGGCTGAGGAGCATTTTGATTCTTACAAAGATGCAAAAAAATGGGCCAACTAATGGTTAGCCTCAAAAGATGTGTCGTTTTTCTGACATGCAATTCAAATGCTGCTAGAAGGATGGGAAAAAATGATGGCTAGAGATGGACAATACTTTCAGTAACACATTTCTAACTAATTTTTGCAAATAAAACATTAAGTTTCATGAAAAATCAGCAAGAAATAATTCAAAGTTTGTATATATATTTTTAATATGTTGTATATTTAATGATGTATATAGTTTTTAATCTGGGAAATATTCAATAATGTTTATGTTCAATAATGTGTATATTTTTTTAATAATCAGTACATTTTTTAACTGACATTTTTCCCAAATAATTTTTTGATTATTACAAGCAGGACTTTTGACATTTTTGAATGATCAGTAATAAATGTTTTACATAAAATAGAATGTTAAAATCTAGAAAATTGTCATATTTTTGGTTGATATAAACATATAGGCTGAGAAAGAACTGATTGTTAATTTTCATAGATTAAAACTGTTTTGAAAAATTGAAAAAATAACTTTAAAAAATTGTTCTTTTTAAACATTTAAATTAATTTTACAGGTTTTCAATGCAAAGGATACTGGAAAAAAATTCTAATTTCAATTAAAAGTCATTTAAAAAAAAAGTGTACTGTAAGATATATCTAAACAAAGAAATTTGTTTTTTTCAAAATAACATAGATTAATAATTATCCATAATCAGATGAAATGATTTTACATTGATTTAAAAAATATGATTTTTGATAAAAATAATGATGTGAATGTTTGTGATAATTATTTCAAAATGACTGTTTGTAAGAAAGGAATACTAAAAGTACAATCATATATGAGATATAAGAAATTGCTATTACAAAAATTTGAATCCACATTCTTTTTCAATGTTGTTGATTGTTTTAAAATACCAATTTTTTGGGGGAAAATTTTTTCGAAGAAAGCTTTTTACTCTTGTTCAAGTTGAATGACTCAATTTTTTTTTCCCACATTTTAAAAAGATGATCTTTATTCAAAATTATACCACGGCTTAAAATTAAGAAATTAAATTTTTGGGGTGAAAGTAGCAGCTGAAATTTAAAAAAAAAATTCTTTGATTTCTTCTTCCCTAAAGATGAGTTTTATGAATGTGACAGGTGCATTTTAAGGTTTTCAATATTGAACTTTTTTCTTTAGCTTTTTTAAGAAATCATAAACTAATAAGGATGCAGTTATGAGGTGCATGTTTAAAAAAAAAAAAAATTTTTAACAATTAATAGTAACTCAGATTAATAGTCACCTGAATATGACATTAAACTGGATTCAGTGATTAGGGTCCTTTGATGGAGCTCTGAATAGTATGGAATAACCCCTTCATTACTCCCAGGTTCAACCTGATCCAAAGTAGTTGTACCAGTAAGGATTCCATCAATGGATCAAATAGATCTGTTTAAAATAATGTTTAAAATGGTTGTGATCTTTATTGATATTTGTCTCTTAAGTAAGTATAAATTGTTTACCAGTTTGAAATTAATTATTTACCAGTTTAAAATGATCATGAATTTTATAAATACATTGGCTCTTAAAACATTGATATATAACTAAGTATATGGAAGTCAGAACTGACCGATGAAATAAAATGCACTTTCTTCCAAGCAGCGATCGTGTCAAGACTGCTATATGGATGCACTACATTGATACTAACTGCTTGATGGCAACTACACAAGAATGCTGCAAGCAATATTGAACAAATCCTGGAGGCAACACCCCACAAAGCAGCAGCTGTATAGCCACCTACCACCCATCACAAAAGCTATCCAAGTTAGACAAACCAGACATGCAGGACACTGCTGGAGAAGTAGGGACAAGCTCATTAGTGATGTACCCCTATGGACCCCTTCACATAGCCGTGAAAACCAGGGCAGCCAGCTCGAACCTACATACAGTAGCTCTGTGAGGTTTCAGGGTTTAGGCCTGCGGACCTTCTGGAAGCGATGAATGATAGGGAGAGGTGGTGAGAGAGGGTCAGGGATATCCGTGCTGATGGCATGACAAGATGAGATGATGATAAATTGTTTAAAAATGATCATGAACTTTATTAATACATCGGCTCTTAAAACATTGATATATAACCATATTTACCAACCCCTCCGCTCGGGCAGGATATGACACAAGGTCAATTTTTAAGCAGAGTTTAACAGGTTTGAATTCAGAGTTTTCCTTTTCCTAGACTAGTTGCCTCTCCAAGGCTGAAGAACCTAGTCTGCCCTACTATTTACCCATAGCTGGAGGGAGAATAATTGGATTCATACCTTTCCCAAGGGTATAAGTGCTATGTGAAATGCAATCAGTCTCGTCCAGGATCTGAACTTGTGTTGCCGTGTCCATTTCCTACGACGATAACCATTACACCACGGGCATCTCCCTTTGATATATAACTAAGTATAAATTGTTTACCAGTTTAAAATGATCGTGAACTTTATTAATACATTTACTCTTAAGACATCAATATTGTAACTAAAAAAGTATTTACCTTTTCAGATTCTTTGCAATTATATATTTTAATAACATTTTTGATTGGAGATCATTATTATTACACTGGCATTTTCATAAAATAGACCAACAAGGGTTAACATGTCACAAAGCCAACCAACAACCAGATGTTTTGTTTCCAATCTGATTTTCATCTTTATTCACTGAAAGGTCAGCTTGAACAGCTACTAAACCCAGTCTTGCGTCACATCCAATTTATAGAATTTTCTAAATAACCAGTGAACCCAACAATCAATTATGATATTAATGCTTCTATTTAGAAAAGAGTGAAAGATTCTTATCAGCATTTCATAATCTTTCTCAAATATCAAGCATTTAGATAATTAAAAATGATGTTCAGCATGAACATAGATCCCATGAAATTAACATTCAGTTGTAAATTGGACTGGAAATTGATTTATTCTCAGAGAGTATCTTATTGTATATACATGCCTAACCTTTTTGCTTTGGGCAGGATGTGACTCTAGATTAATTTTCAAGTGGAGTATAGCTGGTTTGAAATCAGCGTTTTCCTTCTAGACTGGTTACCTAGCCAAGGCTAAAGAACCCAGTTTCCCCTACTATTTACCCATTGCTCAGGAAAGAAGAGATAGGTTCATGCCTTTCCCAGAGGCATTCATGTGAAGTGAAATGTACTCAGCCTCATCCAGGGTTTGAACTCTGATCACTGTTTCGATTCCCTACAATGATAACCATTGGGCTAAGCTTCCTAGAGTATTTTATTGTATCAATCTAAAAAAAACAATGGGTTGCAGTTATTGTTATAAACATAAGAATTTTAGAGATATATAGATATCATAACTCACCTCAAACTGATTAATAATTAGGGGAAGTACTCAATGATTAGCTTTTAATTGTTATCTCCAATAAAAATTAACATTGAGCTCAATGCCCAAATATGGGGATTTTTAGAATGTGAATTTAAATCCAATTTAATCATATGCAACTGTGAATGTTATGGGAACTGTATTTCAATCTTCGGTTAAAATTTAAAGTTTGATTATTTAATGTTTACAAAATTAAGTTGTAACTTAATTTTCATCTTCTTCCATGGAAAAACAAAAAAATTTCTCTGCTGGCTATGTATTGATATTTCAAATTCTAAAAGTGATATTTTCGTGCAAAAATTTAAGTTTTTATTTTAAAAGGTAATTGCCATAATTATTTGTGTATAAGTTGAGGATGACCTGAAGGTTCCCTTTTTAATAGCTACTACACCAAGGTGTAGGGGAGGGTGCTACTCCATTCCCTAGATTGCTCCACTTTACCCTTAATCCTTACCTTACAATGCTGAGTGTTAAGCAAAGTGGAATCAAGTACAATTTTTTGAGTCTTTGGTATGACTCTACTTTGGATTGAGCCCCAGTCACCAAGATCATTGGCGAACACCCTACTCATTAAACCAATGGCCTGGTACACTTTTTTTAAGTAAAGTTGGTGACCTAAGTTGAGGGTGTCTTGAAGGTTTCCTTTTCAATAGCTACGACACCCAACCAACCAACCAACCAATAAAATGTTAAACACATGCTAAATTTTGGTTAAATTCTAAAAAGTTGGTACATATTATAAACAAGAATTTTTTTCCCGTAATTCAATAGTTAGGGGTGTTTGTTATATACATATAATTATGGTATAGCTATAAAATTTAAACAAGGTATTTTGAAACTATATTTGTAAACTAAAATGATCAAACTTTAGAGAATTTAATTGAATCAATAGGCTTTGATTATTAAATAGATTCTGAGTTTTTAATTATTAGTTTATGTGAGACTTTGTACTCTCAATATAAAGTTATCATTTCTATCAGCCTGTAAAAGTTGTTTTTTGAAAATAAGGTTTCAGTAATGAAAGAATTTCTTTCTAAGGAACTATTTTCTCTGCTTCAAACTTAAAATCAGAGTCAATAATGACTGGCAACGCTACCTAGGAATTCATAAATTTTTATCTGGTTGTAATACTATGAAAATTCTATCATCTACCAATGAATAATCCCAAAATAAATTGCTAATTTTAAGACACACTGCAACTAAAGGAAGTTGAGGCTGATTTGACAGTGTATACCTCTCGACTGAATCATTGTAAATGAAGCATAACCTAAATAATCCTCTAAAATACAGAAATGAAAACAATTATAACATTGATGTAGACAAGACCACTTAATCAAAAAAGTACAAACCAAATCTAAAAGCTAATGTTTAGAATCAGTTTTGATCTCACAATACCAAACAATAAAATTTAGTATAATGCTTAGAGTGTTTGCCAATGGTCCAGTAGAACTTGGTTCAATCCTAGGTCAAGTCATACAAAAGATTCAAAAAATGGTACTTGATATTTCCTTGCTTAACACTCAGAATTATGAGGTATGTATCAAGAGTAAGTTGCGCAATCCAGTGAAAGGTGTAGTGCCCTACCCTACACCTTGATGTAGTAGCTATTGAAAAAGAGAGCCTTTGGGTTGACCTCAACTTCGGTTGGCTGAATTACTTACTTCCTTTCATGTATTTTTGTTTTTTGCCAAACTAATATTAAGACAAAATATTGAAGAGTAACATAGTTATTTTATTATTCATACAATAAGATATAACAGAAGATTATTATTGAAGAGTAATAGAATATCATTAAATTGAAATGACATTGATTTGATTAAAGGATATGATTTAATGACAATATTATTCTTCTTAAAGAATAATCTTCAGTTACAATTTTTAGTTTTATTAATAAATCATAAATTATATTACTCTTAAAAAAATTTTAGTTGACAGGTGTATTATTGTATATTAGACCTTGAGGGTTATTTAATGCTAAATCCAGTTAATATATATATATATATATATATATATATATATATATATATATATATATATATATATAAAATAATTTGCTCTGTAGATTTTATTTACATTGAGCTCTTGACCTGGACTATTTAATTTTAATATTCTACATTTGGATATTTGAATGGTCCTAATTAGAATTATTCACAATTCCGTATTAACTGGATTTATTGCTAACATATATATATATCAGGGGCGGAGATGGGACTAGTGCTACTCGTGCCCGGCACGACCAATAACTCGGTCAATGTTATTCAAAATGGATTAAAAATCATCCATTAATTTCAAGCAAACATACTTAGTCTGATCTCAATTAAATTACGTATCTATTCAAGTTTCGATAACTAAGTAGCCAAAAGTTCATGAATATATCTGGGAATAATACAACAATGCTGTTTTGAACGGATGGTCTTTGTCCGGCCACCGTCAGATTCATTGAAATCCCATAAAATCGGCTATAATGTTGAACGCCCGATCCGTGCCAGGCACTAGACCCTTATAATAACAGCAATGTTAGAGAAATCCGCTTTTGGCTGTAGCCAATAGCAAGAGCAACCCTAACACTGTGCTCAAAAATCTTAGCACGTGTGACTGCTGATAGATGTATTGGGAAGAGGGAGAGGGACCGAGAGAGAGAGAGAGAGAGAGGGCATAGCAGATTAGAGCCGTCGCCGACGTCATCATCATCGCTATGGTAAATGTTGGTTAAACGGCGTGTTTTAATTCGTTTTTTCACTAACAGATGTCTATTTCTTTAATGAATGTTGCATATATTACATTCTGTAACTAAAATTTGTTTATTTGAATACATTTTCAACAAATAATCTTTATTTTAAGCGAAATTGAAACTACTAGCTGTGTCTGTGTATATTGTCATCAGTTTCTTTATTCTAATAAACATATTTTTCTCGTCATAGTAATGAACATCTTCTCTTTTCTTCTATACTTTTGAAAGGAAAAAAAATTATCTTATCTACTGTATTAACAAGACTACAAATTATATAGTATCTTGATTGTTTACAAAAAAAAAACACCATGCAAGGTACGTTTGTCAATCTGTGCTATACAATGGAGAATCAGGCAATAGCAACTATGATGACTTACTTTGGGTCCACGGACCACGGGTTGGGAACTGAAGTTTGACAGAGAGCGGGGGGGGGCACGAGTAGCAAAAATAGGCTAGAGTCGCCACTGATATATATATATATGTTATGGTCAAGGGGAGGTTGAAATGATTACACGACTCAGAAATAAGTGATAAAAACATATTGAAGGTAAATTGCACATACATAAACGATAGCTGGGAGAAACCTCTCTTCAGCTCAACACAATCATAAACATTACATCCGTTCTTGATGACGGGTTGCCGAGACTGCTTAGAAGAGAGCTTAGACGGTATATCTCACATGAGGGAGTGTCCATCTGTAGGGGAGACACCCCAACAATATATATATATATATATGTATATATATATAATAATTTGCTCTGTAGATTTTATTTTATTTGAGCTCTTGACCGGGTCCATTTAATTTTGGTAAACTATATTTGGATATTTGAATGGTCCTGCTTAGAATTACTCCCAATTCTGGATTAATTCGATTTATTGCTAACTTATATATATATATATATATATATATATATATATATTTTGTATGCAGATAGTTTGTAACTTTATTTCAAAAGGAGTTGTTTTATCTTATTTGTTTGCACACTCTTATATGCTTTACAAATTCTATATATCAAATATTCCTATCTAATACAAATGATTTGCATACTGCTGTCTGGTTTCAAATAACTAATAGTGATAATCCTTAGGAAATAACTGAACATTTCTATTTGACCCATAGATGGAATCCTTACAGGTACAACCAATCATGTTCAGAGGGGACCAGGGAGTTATGACAATGAACAGGTACTCTACATTCCCCAAAGCTCTAAGACTGGAGCCTCACCATTGGATACAGTTTAATGTCATACCCAGGACACTTGGTAGGGGAAGTTTCATCTCTCTGCAGAGGTGCAGTTGGCATATTCAATAACTCCAGACAACAGACCTCTCTTCCATATAGTATGAATAAAAAACTATACTATTCTTCAATAATAATCTTCAGTTATATCTTATAGCCCTTTTAATAAACTATAAATGATATTATTTTTTAATAATAACCTTAAAATATAACATGTCATAATAACAGTTATTACAAAATTAATTATTACTTAATATAAGATTTTAAAGTTCCCAAGTAACCAGTGTTTAGCATCTGTTTTCTTGATGATTTACATCAACAAATTCCATGATCCTTTTCCAAATAAATTCATAGTATTTGATGAAGGCAGTTTTCAATTTTCCATCATATAATTTGTGCAAATACTCTTCTACATCCAATTGGTATTATCAGATTTGTTTATGAACAAATGGGCATGTTTAGCCAACCAGATTCGACTTGTCCATCTGGAAAGGATCAGCAATTTTAAAAAATACAAAATAAAAAAGCGCCTGAAAATAATGACAACATCAATATTTTTTTAATTGATCTTTATATTTTGGAAAATTGGTTATTTATTTTTGTTTGTGTTTCCTGAAGACAATATTATTATAAAATATACACTATTAATCATTAATAAATACATTCTCAACAATTTTTTAAAAAAGTTTAATTTCTTCTGAATCAAAGATACCAGGATATTATAATTTCTAGGAGGAAGCTATATATTCAAAATGGGTGTTATTGCATATCATATCAACAGAATTGAAACTGTAACCCAAATTATGAATATACCATCATCATCATCATCATTATCATGATCTACATATGCTAACAGCATGGATTCCCTTAACTCTCTCACCATCTATCCCTATCAACTACTGCCCTTGGTAAGTTAGACAGTATTGACGCATGTATTTACCCAACCCCTCTGCACAAGCAGGATGTGACACAAGGTCATTTTTTATGCTGAGTTTAGCAGGTTTGAATTCAGAGTTTTCCTTCTCTTTTACTAGTCCCCATGCCAAGGTTAAAGAGCACAGTCTGCCCTACTATTTATCCCTAGCTTTCCCAAGGGCATTAGCACTATGTGAAATACAAACAACTGCATCCAGGATTTTAACTCGGCTCACTGTGTCCATTTTCTCTGATGATGACCATTACACAACAAACACCTCTAAGTTCTTGCTGGTTGGCCAATAGTGATGTGCCCATGTGTAGGAGTCCATCAGAAACCTCACTTATGAGTTTAAAATATGAACATGTACCCAACCAAAAGTAAGTAAACTTTTTAAGTATATTTATGCAATCCCATTTTTGATAGCAGAGTTTCAGTGCCATGGAGTTTGGTAATAAATAATACCAAATAATATCCTTTTTGATTGTATTATGATCTTCGAGAAATTATAAAATCCTGATATCTTATTAGTTGAGAAGTACTCATTTATGAATGATAGTGTACTTGTGTGTGTGTGTGTGTGTGCATATTTTTGTGAGTGTTTTTGTTTCCTATTTTGAAATGATCTTCCTGTATTCAAAAACTTTCATTTTGAAAAAGTTTGTATTCTCAGCATGTTCAATAACATGTAATTAAATAGAATTTAAATTCATTCACTTACAGGCTGCCTTCAGTGGCCATTAAACTAAGTGTTAAATTACATCCACATCATAGAATTCATAACGTAATTAAATAAATAAGGGAAAGTATGTAATAATTGCATTAAAAAGTTATCTCCCTTGAGAAATCTTAATGATTGGCGTGAGTGTGAACAAAGATCCCACATTTGCTATTAAGTTGCAAATTGGATTGGAAATTGCTTTATTCTGTTAGTTACTATATCTAAACACTGGTGCACAAACTAAATTTCCTTGAGAATGTACCTTTTTTGCTATGTTATGGTAGCACTGAAAAATATATTATTATGATATAGATAATTATATTCACAAAGAGAATTTTTTGTCTCATATTCATGCAACTACTGTTTTTGATACATCTGTAATTCTTTTTATCTAACTTTTTGATATTGTTCAAACTTTACATTTTATAAAATTTTAATCTTATCTGAATTAGCCCCGAGTTATTCAACTAATTTATTTTAAACAATTTAACTCTATTTAAATGTTCAATTAAATATTTAAAGTCTGATATTTTTTCACAAAATTAATTTGTAAATTGACATTTTTTTTTTCTGAAACTGAAAATTACTTCACTGCTGGCGATATATTGATTTCTTAAAATTTTTATAAGTGATATTTTAGGGAGAAAAAAAAATTGTTTTATTTTAGAATGTAATCATTTCTATAAAATGTACATAATATATTTTCAAAATACTTTGTTCTTCTAAAAGCATCAAACTTTTAAAAATCTATTAGAGTAAAGGGATTCTACTTTTTCATTTTTGTCAATTTCTAGCTGCTTCTATTGAGAAAGTGTTGTCTCTTTTGTTTTGAGACAGAATTGAGGATCTCTGAGAATTACCAAATTCTGGGTTTAGTTTGGTTTCTTTGTTTAATGGCATATCAACCTTTGTAGGTTATCAAATGCCAAAGCCATTCTCCTAGAAGAACAGTAGTGGTACTATTTAACCCATAGTTGGGTTCATACCTTTCCAAAGGGTATTTGTCTGTTCAAACTCGCTTACTACGATTTCACAGTCCATTGCTTTAACTGTTACACCATGAGGCTCCCCCACCCCCGAATTCTGGGTGCAAGTGTTGGTTCCCAAAGAGGGTTAAGGTAGAAGCCAGAAAAAAATGATGTCTAATTGATGCTATATTCAAGCAGTTGATTCCCAAAGAAGATTAAAATAGAACTTTGAATGAATGATGAAAAAGTGTTACTATATAGTCTGTTTTTCTCTGGTATTCAATTAGTTCAGATTTCCTATCAGGGTTGATAATATATTTCAGAACTACTTTTTTCATTAAAAATCATCAAATGTTAAATGTTATCTTTTTATTTAAAAAAAAAAATTCTGGCTGTTTCTATTGAAAAAGTCTAGTGGAGAGATAAAGTTTCTCTTTTGTTTTGAAATAGAATAGAGACTGTATGGAATTAAACAAAAGACTCTCTTAGCATAATCTAATTTTGAGTGTAATTGTCAGATCCCAAAGAAGATTAAGACAGAATTCAGAAATGAATAATGGCAAAGTGATGCTATGTACAAGCAGTCTCTCTTGCCCTTGTATTCAATAATTCTCACTTCATTTCTGAGTATTTAAAAATGTTTGCTTTCAATCATAAAAACCTGCATGGCTGAATGGTGATAGCCTCCCTTCTAAAGAAGGTCCGGTTGGATCACATCAATTTTGCTTCAGGGTGGATTTCTTTCTCATTGCTAGCTTCTTAATAACGTCAAAGAATTAAGGGGAGATAATTTCTATTTGTTGAAGTCTTCAAAAAAGAATTTTGACATTTAATTCAGTAATATTTGAATTTGTGTAACTGATTAAAGTTGAAATGTAATAATCACTGAAGAAAGCCAGGCACCATCACTTGAATGTTATTATAAGTTAAAAACAATAATTATAATAGATTGGAATGGAGTATAATCATAAATTCATGTTTTAGGATTGGTTTGTTTGTTTTTTCTAACTGCTTCTGCTGGTAAAGTGTCACATGAGAATGAAAAAGAAGGCGATCTGTCATTTTTTTCATTTCTGATTTTTTTGGTAACTGTTAACAATGGCCAGATGGCTAAAGCTGTCACAGATTTTCCTAAGATCTGTTGCCTAACCAAAACTATTTACCTGGCATTCCAGAGCTCACCTGGCATTTACATCAGGTGAGTTAAAGTTGATTACATAGTCAGTGGGGGCATTACATAGTCAGTGGGGGCATAGTACCTGCTTAGCAGGGCTGAATTTATTGTTTGGTGCCTGAGGTGCCTCTAAATGGGAATGCCTAGGAGATCAAGCATTTTTTGTAATGGTCACACATGAGACTCAAATCATGTTAAATCTGAGTTGATGAGAAGTTGGATGAATTCATATCTGAATGGCCCAGTTGATTGGGGCTGCAGAATACACTGACTGAATCTCTGCAGAGGGGTAAGACTTCCCCAGTGCATGTCCTGGATATGACACTAAACAATCTGATGGTGAGACTTCAGTAATGCTGGAGCTTTGGGGAATATGGAGTACCCCTTTATTGCCATCACTCCCAGGTCCACTCTGACCTGGAGTGGTAGCACCCAATTGGGTCCTATCTATGGGTCAAATAGAACTAAACTATGTAATTACACTAAACTGAATTTTTTAAAATTAACTCTTTTTACATTTAACTGTGTATTTCAACTGTCTACTTATGTTAAACTAAATTGTTAGAAATAGAACTGTTTTTAATATTTAACCTGTGTACTTAAGCTAAACTAAATTGTCTGAAATAGAACTGTTTTGATATCTAGCTGGGTAAACAAAAAACTGTACTTATACGAAACTGAACTGTTTGAAACTTTTATCAAAATGACTTAATTTGGCGTTAAATGACCCGAAAAGGGTTGATACGCTGTAAAACGAATCAACGAAACAACCAACCCTAACTGAGATTGATTTATGCCTTTCTTAAGAGCATTAAAGTGGAGTTAAATGCAAGCAATCTTGTCCAGAATTTGAAAATCATTTGCCAAGTTCAATTCCTCTCACAATAACCACTACATGACTCATGCCCTGTAGTGACATTAGTTAACTTCTTAATTCTGAATTTTTAATCCTTTATTGATGTTAGACATTATACCCTAGATAATAATACCCTAATTTAGAATTTTTAATTATTTATCAATATGAGATGTAATACTATAGATAATAATACCCTAATTCAGAACTTTTAATAATTTATCAAAATTTGATGTACTATAATAGATAATAATACTCTAATTCTGAATTTTTAATTATTTGCTGTTATTTTATTTTCTTTTAAAATAAGGTTTACAATAATATTCAAATTTCATATTAAGTTCCAAAGTGAACAAGAAATTTCACAATTCTCAAAGTTAAAGCACTTTATTGTATTTCTGGGTTTCAGTTAAATATATATATATATATATATATATATATATATATATATATATATATATATATATATATATATATGCACACATGTTTATAGATATTTGAAAATAGATAAATAAATTAGAGGAAGTACTTTATCATTAGCTCCTAATCAAATGATTGACACAAGCATGAATGCAGCCCTATATTATAATCAATTTGTAAACTGGACAGAATATTGCTTTATTTCTTATGTTAGAGTATTTTACTGCTATTCCTCTAACAATCATTTCACTATAATGTGCCATTTGGCTGTATTACAGTAACATACAAAATCAAATTATCACATATGTATGTATTTACCCAAACTCTCCACCATGGACAGGATGTGATACAAACTTATTTCATGTCCACATCTAAAGACTGTCAATGACTTCACCATATTAGTATTCTTCTTATATTAATAGGGTGTAACAAAAATATTTTCTATTTTACAAATTCGGAAGATTATTTCCTATACACACCTAAAGACTATATGATTACAGTTATTATAAATAAATAAATAAATATATACATATATTATCAATATATATATATATATATATATATATATATATATATATATATATATATATAAAATTAACTTAAATCGCGAGTCGGAATTCTTCTACTAAAGTTTCACCTTATCGGATCATCAGGAAGTCTAAGTTGGAGTTAGACTTCTTGATGATCCGATAAGGTGAAACTTTTGTAGAAGATTTCCGACTCGCAATTGAGCACTTTTGTAATTGTAGCATCGAAGGACTCACGAAAGGTTTTTAGTTTTCTTTTGACCAACTGACTGCGTATCCCTTGATTTTTTTCAAGGGGTCGGACGAGGTTGGCCTTTTCTTTCTTTTTGACCTATAATTTTTTCTTTTTCCCCCGGGCGGTGATTCGAGATACTTTTATCTCTTGTTCCTGGCGGGGGGGGGTTCGTTTTTTTTCTGGTACCGTGAATGCTGGTAGATATTAGATTAGTAAATATATATATATATATATATATATATAAATATATACATATATTATCAATACTATTATATTTAGCCATGTATTTTCTTCCATATGTTATAATAGTGAATACAAGGTAATTTGGAAGTTTGATTTTAAACTGGACCTCAAAGCCACTGAAGCTACTCACAGAATAAGGGAAAGGTAGATATAAATGAAACAATATTTATATATACTAACACTATTATGCTAATAAAACTTTTAATACAATGTGTCATTTTTATTGTGTTGTAACATATGAAGATACAAAAATTAGATCATTATTGTACATAAGGGATACCCTGAAAGTTGAACTTCCGGTTTATTTCCACATAACATGTGACAGATTCTTGGAGAACCATAGCATAATTGCATAGAGCAAGTTTTCATCTAGAAAACATCATTTTCCGGCAGAGTTATCGCCAGTGTCTTGTTCTGTCATTGGCACCTAGAATACAGATCTGCTTCAGAGGAGTTATACCAATATGAAAAAGGGGTATCCTGAGAATGGCACTAAACTGCATTGGGTGGTGAGGCTCCTGTTCTGAACCTCTGGGGAGAACAGAATAGCCCTTTATTGCTATTACTCCCATGTTCACTCTGACCTAGAGTGATAGTACCCATTAGAGTCTCATGTATGAGTTGAATAGATCTGTTGGAAAATTATTGACATAGGACAGAAATGCTTGAAAGCAAGTGACCATTAGCAAACAAATGACTAATATTATTAAAAAGAAATAGTTACTTAAATCTATATAATTGTGTATAAATTATTAGTATTAGCTAGAAATACCTGATATACATTATTATTGTGCCAGTAAATTATTATTATTATTATTATTATTATTATTATTATTATTATTATTCACTCCTTTTTAAGTTTTTCACACCAGTGTTAGCCGATAGTCTCTCACTGAAGTCTGAGGGACAACAAGTCTTCTCAAGTCTCCAGGACTCTTCTCAGTATTCTGGCTGATCTCAATAATGCTGTAGTTTGGATGATCTCTGTTAATTAAGATAAATTAGGTCCAGGCAAGAATAGGATAAATATATATTTTATTTTAGAGTTGACACGTGCGACTTGTCTCGAAGAGATCCCTCTAAAAAGTGGTCAACCCTCCTTTTCCACCTTCTTCTTCTCACAGCGCCCCCTTCCTCCAGGGGGAGATAATTGCCCGTCCCATAAGCCAAGATAGGATGTTAACAATCTCCATTTCTCCTTTTATTTCCAAGTCCACCAGTTCCTTTACCAATCCTTTGGTGACTGTACCAAGAGCACCAATTACATTTGGTATCACCTTCACTTTCATCTTCCACAGTTTTTTCAATCCCCTAGTAAGGGCCAGGTACTTATCTTTCTTTTAGCTTTCTTTCAATTTTATACTGTGGTCAGCTGGGACAGCAAAGTTCATAATTTGGCAGGTTCTGTTTTCTTTGTTGATTATTACAAGGTCTGGTCATCTGACCAAGATCAGGAGATCCATTTGTAATCTCAAAATCCCAGAGGAGTTTATGCACCTCATTCTCCAGGATGGATTCCAGGTTGTGCATATACCATTTATTCGTATGGTCAAACTTCATTTGCTTGCACAATTCCAAGTGGATCACCTTGCCCACCCAGTTGTGTCTACTCTTTCTGTGCTAATTTGCTGCATTTGCTTATTATGTGATTGTATTATTATTATTTTACTCTTTTGAGAGTTTTTCACACCAGTATTAGCTAATGGTTTTTCATTGGAGTCTGAATGACAGCAAGTCTCCTCAAGTCTCTGGGACTCTTATTAGTATACGAGCAGATATTAATAATGCTGTCATTTTGATAGTCTCCACTTGTCCTCTATTTTCCAAGTTCTCCAGACTCTTATTAATCCTTTGGTGACTGTACCAAGCACACCAGTTACAATTGGTATCACTGTCACGTTCATGTTCCATAGGTTTTTCAGTTGTCATTACTATTATTATTATTATTATTATTATTATTATCTAACTCCTTTAGAGTTTTTCACATCAGTGTTAGCTGATGGTTTTTCACTGGAGTGACAGCAAGTCTCCTCTAGTCTCCAGGACTCATCTCAGGATTCTGGCCGTTCTTAGCAATGCTATCATTTGGATAGTCTCTACCTATCCGCCAACTTCCAATTCCTCCAGGCTTTTTAATAATCCTTTAGTTATTGTGCCTAATGCACCAATCACAATTGGCACAATCGTTACTTTCATGTTCCACAGCTTTTTCAATTCTCGAGCAAGGTTGAGGTACTTATCCTTCTTTTCACTTTCCTTCATATTTATTCTGTGGTCCGCTGGGACAGCAAAGTCGACAATTTTGCAGATTCTCTTTTTTATGTTGATTATTATAAGGTCTGGTCTTCTGGCTGGGATTTGGTGATCCGTTTGTATATTAAAGTCCCATAGGAGTTTTTGCGAGTCATTAAATAAAAATAGTAACTTGAAGTGATATGATTTTGTATAAATTATTTGTATTAGGTAGGAATTCAGCCCTGCTAAGCAGGTACTATGTGGGCAATGCCCTCTCTGACCATGTAATCAACTTTAACTTACCTGATGTAAATGTCAGGTGAGCTCTGGAATGCCAGGTAAATAGTTTTGGTTGGGCAACTGATCTAAGGAAAAGCTGTGACAGCTTTAGCCATCTGGCAATGGTTAACAGTTACCCAAAAATCAGAAGCAAAGAAAATGACAGATCGCCTTCTTTGTCATTCTCATGAGACACTTTTCCAGCAGAAGCAGTTAGAAAAAACAAACAAACCAATCCTAAAACATGAATTTATGATTATATTTTATTTCAATCTATTATAATTATTGTTTTTAACTTATAATAACATTCAAGTGATGGTGCCTGGCTTGAGTTTTTCCACCAGCTAACACTAGAGGTCTTTCACTGGAGACTGAGTGAGAGCAAGCCTCCTCAAGTCTCTGGAACTCTTCTCAGTATTCAGGCAGATATTAATAATGCTGTCATTTTGATGGTCTCCACTTGTCCTCCATTTTCCAAGTTCTCCAGACTCTTATTAATCCTTTGGTGACTATACCAAGCACACCAGTTAGAATTGATATCACTGTTACTTTCATGTTCCATAGGTTTTTCAGTTGTCATTACAATTATTATTGTTATTATTATTATTATTATTATTGTTATTATTATCAATATCATTATTAAATAGAAATAGTTACTTGAAGTGATATGATTTTGTATTAATTATTTGTATTAGATAGGAATACTTGATACTGTATAACTGTGTAAACACTGGATTATTCTTAGTAGTATTATCATTATTATACCACTCCTTGAGTTTTCCCACCAGCTAACACTAGAGGTCTTTCACTGGAGACTGAGTGAGAGCAAGCCTCCTCAAGTCTCTGGAACTCTTCTCAGTATTCAGGCAGATATTAATAATGCTGTCATTTTGATGGTCTCCACTTGTCCTCCATTTTCCAAGTTCTCCAGACTCTTATTAATCCTTTGGTGACTATACCAAGCACACCAGTTAGAATTGATATCACTGTTACTTTCATGTTCCATAGGTTTTTCAGTTGTCATTACAATTATTATTGTTATTATTATTATTATTATTATTATTGTTATTATTATCAATATCATTATTAAATAGAAATAGTTACTTGAAGTGATATGATTTTGTATTAATTATTTGTATTAGATAGGAATACTTGATACTGTATAACTGTGTAAACACTGGATTATTCTTAGTAGTATTATCATTATTATACCACTCCTTGAGTTTTCCCACCAGCTAACACTAGAGGTCTTTCACTGGAGACTGAGTGAGAGCAAGCCTCCTCAAGTCTCTGGATCTCTTCTCAGTATTCTAGTTAATCTTAACAAAGCTGTTGTTGGGATGGTCTCAATTCTACCTTTGATTTTGAATTTCTCAAGCCTATTTTCCAAACACTAGTTGATACTTCCAAACATATCATTTACAATTGGTATCACTATCACCCACATGTTCCACAGCTTTTTTAGAACTCTGGCAAGGTCTAAGTATTTGTCTATCTTTACACTTTCTTTCATTTTCACTCAGTTGGCTGCTGGAATAATAAAAATCAGGTGCCCGTGGTGTAATGGTTATCGTTGTAGTAAATAGACACTGCAACACGAATTCAAATCCTGGACGAGACGGATTGCATTTCACATAGCACTAATACTCTTGGGAGAGGTATGAATCCAATTATTCTCCCTCCAGCTATGGGTAAATAGTAGGACAGACTGGTTTCTTCAGCCTTAGTGAGGCAACTAGTCTAAGAGAAGGAATACTCTGAGTTCAAACCTGTTAAACTCTGCTTAAAAATTGACCTTGTATTATATCCTGCCCGAGCAGAGGGGTTAGTAAATATGATAATAAAAATCAGCAGATGAAAAGTTCTTTTTTTTAATGCTAATAAACACAAGCTCTAGTCTTCTGGTCAGGATTTAGGGATCTGTTTGTATCTTAATTCTAACAAAGGACATAATTTTCTAAAAATTCTCAGAAATACAAAAAATAGGAAATTTCAGATAATTTTTTTCTTTGATTTGATATCCTAATTTTTAATTCGTCCTTTGCTAATAACTTATCTCTTCAACTAATGGAATTTTGACGATAATAATCAAGGAAAATAATCACTTCCTATGTATGAGTAGAGTAAAAGTAAAGTTGGCAACCATAGTTGAGGGCTATCCAAATGCTCCCTTTTTAATAGGTACTACACCGGGCCATAGTACCTAGGGCACTACTCCTTTCCCTGGATTGCTCCACTTTACCCTTGAAACGTACCTTATAATGCTGAGTATTAAGCAAGGAGGTATCAAGTACCACTTTTTGAGTTTTTGGTATGACTTGACCTGAGATTGAACCCTGGTCTCACAGGCCATTGGCAAACACTCTACCACTAAGCCTATCGGTCAGTCTATTAAAATTTCTTTAAAATTTGTGGAAAAAATAAAAAAATGGTTCAGTTTTTTCAATGTCTGTTTTATATTTTTTATGTTTAGTAATGTTTATTTAATTGTATAACTTTCTCTATCCAACAATGTTATGGTGCTCCCTGTATCTGTTGTTGCCCTTGTGAAAATTATTTGGAGGCTCACAAATTTAAATAAATAAGAGGGACCCTTTGCATATTTACTGAGTTAGATTGTAGTTTTATATGATACTTTTGGAGTGACTTTGATTTCAACATATTTTTTTAAATAGTGGATTGTTTGTTTGAATTTTTAGCAAATTTGGGTATATTTCAATTTCTTTTTTTTTTTTGTTTTCTTTTTTTGTTTGTTTATTTTTTCTTTTTCTTTTTCTTTTTTAGTTTGTTTAATTTTTTTGTTTTTGAATGTGAGTAATATTTTTTCTTCTTTTTTTTTTTTTTGAAGTGAATTTGAATGTTTATAATAAAACAATAGTCAGGTTTGTTCCTCACCTAGTCCCTGTTGGTTGAGAACTATGTCTCCTCCCCCACTCCAGCTATCTTCCCTCTCATTGAGACAGTCAAGCGTCATAAACTGTTTGTGCTTACTTGCTCTACCGTCAGATGAATCTCCGATTTCCTGTCAAACAGTAAAACAAATTTTGTAAATACAAGTCACCCAATACAATGCATCATACACACCAGCCTATAAAACGCCATCTTTGATAATTTTTGAGACGTTATTAGACAAATTAATAGACAAGAGATTACCAATGAAAACATTGTCAAGTTCACTTTGAGAGTAAAATACAAAACAGTCTACTTATAAAACACTCTCTTTTTCTTCTTCAGACAGCTTCAGTATTAATACACCATTAAGGGCTTTGGTCTTTAAGTACATTTAATTACTGGGAGGGAAGAAATTATGGGTAAGGAAGCAAGTGCAGAAGAGTAAAGCATCAATGGCAGATGGCACAAACTCTTTGTCTGTATTTAAACTGTTTCCACTTCAAAAACTAACCGAAACAAAATATTCATATTTCTTATTCATATTATTAGTATCATTATTATTGATTTCATAGATATTATTATATCATATAATTATTATTATTAATGTTATATATATATATATATTATTCTTCAAATTTCTTATTATACAAGTCGATTCAAAAATAAAAACACTCTTATGGGAAACCCTTTCAAACAGTCTCCAAATGCTTACCATCCCTGTCAACACTTTCTTGGAATCTGCCACAGGTAGTTAAATAAAACATTAATATTTCTATAGGAGTATCTTTATTAGAAAAGCAGAACTGAAATTATGGAGACTGCCTAAAGAAGATTTCAATAATATATTGACAGGGATGGTGAACAGGAGGAGACTTTAAAAGCAAAATATCATAAAGGAACTCCCAAAGAAATGTTAACACTTTTTTGAAATACCCTGCACGTTGATGTAAATGACTCATGACTTTGTGGTTATCCTCATAATGTTTTACTGGCTGTATCCTCTGGCTTGACTTAAAGCATTCACATTTATTAGTGTACACTTATGTACTGTGATCCTTATCTTGATTGGTATAATCATCTTGGACATTGTACCCTCCAGTCATCTTCATAGAGGCTGATATAGTCAGTAAACTTCTGAGAAATTCAAATTGAACCCTTTATTCAATCTATAAGCAAGGCCATACTTTCACCTGCTGAGAGTCTAAGTCAAACCAAATTTGAAGCTTTTCTCTTCATTTCTTTTTTTTGACATTAATTTTAATGATAAAGAAAAAATCACATATTTAAATAAATATATATATAAAAGTAAAGTTGGCGACCATAGTCAAGGGTAGCCCAAAGGCTCCCTTTTCAATAGCTACTACACAAACTACTACTATAATGCTGTGTTAAGCAAGGAGGCATCAAGTACTATTTCTTAAGTCTTTGGTATGACTCAACCTGGGATTGAACCGCAGTCTCCTCGGCCATTGGCAAACACAACCCACTAGGCCAACATATATATAGCAAGTAAGTAAGTAAAGTTGGCGACCGTAGTCAAGGGTGACCCAAAGGCTCCCTTTTCGATAGCTACTACACTAAGGTGTAGGGGAGGGCAATACTCCTTTCCCTGGATTGCTCCACTTTACCCTTGATCCATACCTTATGATGCTGAGTGTTAAGCAAGGCGGCATCAAATACTGTTTTTTGAGTCTTTGGTATGACTTGACCTGTGATTGAACCGCAGTCTCCTGGGCCATTGCTGAACACTCTAACCATCATGCCAATGGCCAGCATTAAAGAATAAAAACTAATGATAAAATGAAAATCTGTTTTAAAAAATGAGGCCTCTAGGTTGTGTAGCCCTAAGCCATGTCATAGGTAAGTCCAGCACTACCATACATATACATTGTTCCCATTCTACTTTGAGGATATCTTATATCAGTTAATTCATCCCTGGGGTATCACGTATTTGTTTCTTTCACTAAACCAATGTATATGACTTTTCATACATTGTCCAACTAAGTGATCAAACTCACCGCAACCAAATAACTAGATACACTTTAACCAACACTTTTATTTGCATATATAAGATATCCCCTAAGCATAGATATCAGAATAAGAATAATCTACTCTGTGGATAGAATAAAGAGTTCAGTTTAAAATTCCCAGAATGTTACTGAATACTGCAAAGTCCTTAAGTAGAGTGGTATAACAATAGGAATGTTGTGATCATAACAATTGTTATATTTGTGAATGGTAATGTAAGGGAGGAAAGAGTGGAAGAGAGGCAAGCTGCTGACCAGGATGTTATACTACCTGCTTATAAGCAAAAGTGGAAGAAATTAAATGAAACAACAATAGAATCAACAAATGGATTGAAAATTATAAACAGAAATGTACAATAGGGTTTCTTTTTTTCTTATATTATTTCAGAGAAAGCTTTTGAATGTATGTTCTTCTTTTGAATGTATGTTCTTTTTTTCTTATATTATTTCAGAGAAAGCTTTTGAATGTATGTTCTATGGGGTTGAATTCTCAGTAGGTTAATACATAATTTGTTTTTGGTTATCCTTTTGTGGGTATGTGAGGTAAAGTGGCTTGGTCCCAAATGGTTATGTTCTAAGCGTTATCCATGCCTGGCAGTTGAGAGAAATGAGGGAAATACTGTCTGTTGTAGATGCAAAGGAACTATGAGAATGATAACAGGCCATTTTATGGAATAGAGAGCATTATCTATATATTTTTCATGGGATGAAGAAGGCATATACAGGTTCAGTCTAGGGTGCCTCCTGTTGACCCCAAAAAGTTTAATTCCTTGTCACATGATTGCTCACCGCTACATCCACCAATCAGACAGTAACCTTGAACTGCTTACAGGCTATTCTAGTTTTTGACTGCGATGAAGAGTTTATGAATCATAATGAGGTTTGACATTGTGTTACACAAGCAAGATGAGGAAACCAGTTAAAAATATATCAGTGAGTCATAATCATCATTCCTCATCTCAGAAATTGGTAAAAAATATGAATATTTTTGTTATAATTTTGGGTAATTATTGTCAGAATAAGATGATTAATTTGATAAAATATGTTTTTTTTATTTCTAAAATTATAAGATTGCTATCTTATGAATTGTTCAGGTTAGTATCCTCATTTTCATTGTTTTAGTCACTACATTTTGGTAAGCATGCTCCTCGGCCTTCTTCAATTATATACCACATTTGATAATCTTGATAAAATTTTAAAGATAATTGCTTCCGACCACTGGCTTATATTCATTATATTCACATCTAAATTTCATATACAAAATTTAATGAATATTATGGGACAAAAGTAGTATTTCTTTTGCAAATTTTTAAGTATCGTTTTCTTTTGTTTATTTGCTAACTTTATCACTACTAAATTGAAGAGATCTCAATTTGTCAATATGAAAATTATTTGAACTGGGACAATTTGTCCGAAGACAGATGAAAAAAAAAGTTTGCATTAAAAGTAGAATTGAATTCTGACCAAGATAAAACATTCATAGATTGTAAGAATTCTGGGATAATAGATTTGCATGAATATTTTTTGCAAGTCTTCATCTTGTTAAATTTTTCCTTAACTTTCTCGGTCAAATACCACCCACTTTCTGACAGTTAAACAAAGCAATATGAAGTAAAAATAAAGAAATAGCTTTAACAAGGCTTAAACTTGCATTCCCTATGTAATCCAGGTGATGGATTACATCTTAACCCTTTCCAGACAAACCAGCCACAATTGACTGGCTAAAATTTTGGCTTGTTTATGATAATATCAATTGATATGGTATACAAATTTTTTTCAAATATATCTTTAAATTGTGGGATAACCTCCTTTGTCTGCCAAAGAGTTATGCTTGTGACCACTACATGGCATTGTCAAAGCAGTATATAAGAAGAGCGTGTGAAAGTCTTTCTCTCATTTTACTCGCAACATGCCTTGATACAAGACCAGATTTCCCGCCCTCAGATGGGGATCTTTTTGTCCCTAATAAACCTTGTATTGCATAGAACATGACACCATAGAATAATACACTACTTAAAAATGTCTTTCCACCAAACTTTCATTTCTCTTACGCATATATATGTTAAGGAAATTTCTTTGTTCAACTTTTTATGCACTCTCTTTGCTGCTCTTTTTATTTGATATTCATTCAATTAAATTTGCTCAGGAAATAAAACATGTTGTTGTTAATCAGATGAGCTTGTTCTTGCATTTATTCTGTTCAAAGAAACCGTATCCAAACAATAATTCATCGACAAATTAACTAAAAATTCCTCGTCAAAATAGTAACAGCCAGATAGGATACAAGCCTGCAATCTTCTGATTCAAAATCAACAGATTCTCCTTCAAATAGGTGACAGCCCAATGTTTGGACACATATCTAAATATTTCAAGTCCTCAACAAGATGTTTCAGTTTAAAAATTAAGTTAAAATTTACAAGCACATTCTGTCTGGAAAGGGTTAACCAATTTGGCCTTCTCAGTGGAGCAGTGTGTGAAAAGTCATATACAAAAGGTTACAGTTGTATTGCTGCCTTTTGACTTAAAATCTTCCTCTCATAGATCTTGTTTTTACTTACTCGTAATATCTAAAATCATACATATGTATAAGTACATCAGTTAATTTATCGCTGAAAAAAAAAATTTACTTTATATTTATGTTAATTCATTGGTAAATATTAATCATATATAATTGACTCTATACAGAGAAATTTTCCGATCAATAAATCAGTATCCTGATGAGGGGAAAAAAAAAAACATGCATTTTACGTACAACTGTTTATCAACATAATCTCTATTCTTTATCAATGCACTTAATTCATTGGTAAATATAAATCACATAGAATGGACATTATATAGTGAAAGCTTCAAATCAGTATGTCAGTAGCCTGGTGGTGAAAAAAAGGGAGTTCATTTAACATAAATATTTTGCAACATGATCTCCTAAGTAAATGTAATTAATTCATTGGGGAATATAACATAAAACAAATATTATACAGTGAAAATTTCAGATATGATAAGTCTGTAACCTATTGGTGGAAAAAACAGTTATTTTACACAACGTCACTTATTTTTCAATATAATCTTCTTCTGTGCCAATGCACTTAATTCACTGGTGAATATTATTCAGAGAGAACAAAGTGAAAGTTTCAGATCAATCAGTCTGTGGCCAAATGATGAAAAAAATCATTTATTTCATATGAAAAATATTTTTCAACATAATCTCTTTCCTTATCAATGAACTTAAGTCAGTGGTGATTATTAAATTATGTAGATTGAACATTGTACAGTGAAAATTTCCAATCAAAATTTTGCTAATGTTTATGTATCAGGCTGCAGATTTTTTGATGTTGAGAGAAAAAGAGGTATATTTATTTGCCTTCTACACACCAGCAGATTGTTGTTCATGGATGTAAATTTGACCAATTTAGTCACAGAACCCTATGGATGGATGGAGTGCAAATCAAGTCATGTGGTAACCTTCCTACTCTTTATATTCAATTGGGTATTCATCTTTCCTCACAAGTAGGATTCATCACAAAGTCAATTTTCAAGCTGACTACAGCTTGTTTGATTTAAATTTTCCTTCCTCTACATTAGTTGCTGCACCAAAGCTATAGAGTCCTGTTTAACCTACTATTTTACCTGGAGAGAGAAGAGATGGATTCATGCCTTTCCCATGGGCATAATTGCACGATGAAATGCAAGCAGATTCGTTAAGGATTTGAACATAGGTTGCCATTTCCATTTCCTATCATAATAACCAATATATATATATATATATATATATATATATATATATATATATATATATATACCACCATGCTCTTTTATCTATTTTGAAGTTATAATGAAATTTTTAAAAGTCAGAATATATGGGGTGTATATATATATATATATATATATATATATATATATATATATATATATTGCCATCCACAGACAGACTGTTTTGTTCTATCAGAACTCTTCAGTGTAGCTAGACATGTAGAACGCTCAAAGCCAGGATCGAAACCCATCCAACTTTACGTTAGATCAAGTCTCAGACCGCTCGGCCAACAAGCGTACCATGTTGGCTAAGGGAATTTTAAAGTATTATGTAGCAACAGCACCAGCAGTGTCCATTTGTTTACATTTTTATACACTATCGGCTACCAGAGTGCTCAGTTCTTTCGAAGAGCTTTGCATTAGGTGAGCAGCGGCCGAACACTGCCAAGCTCTTTTATTTATGGTGAAGTTATAATTAAATTTTTCAAAGTCAGAATATATGGGGGGGGTGTAGGTGGCTGTATGTGTAAGAAAGTATGAATATATATGAATGCAAGTGCATATATATGCACAGACATACCTTGGGTTACATCATTTCAAGTTAAGTTGTTCTCAATTATACATCATTTGTAAAAAAATATATACAAAAAAAAAATCAAGTTTA
>CAUZXS010004553.1:5000-10000 GCA_963585895.1 Sepioteuthis lessoniana | reverse complement strand
CTAATGATGGCCTAAGAAAGGTCCAAAGCGCTTGGGACAATTTTGGTAAATTTATCTACAAATGTTAACCTAAAACCACAACACTTGTCAGGAAACTTGAAAGGATCCTAATAAAATTATATAGATAAAATGTGTCATTATCATTTAATCAAACATGTTCAAATGAAGGACTGTTGTCCAACTATATATATATATATATATATATATATACGTGCACACACACACACACACTCACACACACACACACACACACATTTATATATATATATATATATATATATATATATATATATATATATGTATGTATGTATGCATTGAAAACCCTGGAAATGGTGAAAAATGTAATCAGTAAAAAAAAATAAAATAAAAGTAATACATGAAGTATTTGATCAGTTATTGCTACTATGTTTAGTAATATTGTTATTGCTATTTAGTAATATTAGTTATTGTTACAATTAATATTTAGTAATATTAGTAATATTAATTATTGCTACTAAGTAATATTGCTACTATGTTTAGTAATACTCCGTCTTATCAGCATTTAAAAGATGCTAATAAGATGGAGTAAAACTAGAAATGAAATAGTTAATTTTGAAAATGCTTCATCAAAAAACATTAACGAACAAGTGTAAAACTTGTGAATACATAGTGAAGTATCTCTCAGATAGAATTTCATTATACAATATTTTTGGGATTGGATAAAAAACAGTCCCAAAAAATTCTGTGAAAAAATTATCAAATAGTTTTGTACTTTTTAATGCTCATCCATTTTTAAATATTTCAATTAAAGCAGAAGTTCATTTTCTTGATTAATAACTTTTAATATTCATTTGGTCCCAGTATATTTTATAAAAAAAAAGAAAAAAGAAGATAAAAACCAAGTGAAAAGTTTTGAAAATGGTAAATTTGAAACCTTCAAAATTTATATGCTTAATTAAGATATAATAGAGTATTGGTATCTCTTTTTTTTTCCTTTTAAATTAAACTTGATAATGTTTTGAAAATCACCAGAGTAAAGATAAAGCATATGTAAAGTGCAAGGTAGACAACTTAGCAGAAGACAAATAATCTATATGAATAAAATGGATGAAACAATTCTGTCAGTCAGTAGATACTATTGCTTGATTAACAGTCAAGTCATGCTGAAAGCAACGGTACCATCAAAATTGCTAAAATTTAATCTGCAATGAGTTTTAAGCAGCAATGAGCTATAAGATTGCTCAACACTTAATTGTGTAGTCATATAGTAACAGCAACAACCACCTGAAGCCTTCATATGAGACTAAGCAAAAACTTAGAAAGTAAGACTTGCTTTTATTTCTTGGTATTAATAGTTTTGAATCTTCCCTACCTTTGTCCCTAAATAATTATTTTGTTAGCTTTGCTTATTCTGACACACAGCCTGTCAGGTAAATTCATTGTGTGGTAAGTTTATTGTCAGTAAATTCATTGTATGGTAAATTTATTGCTGGTTTCATGGCTAAATTCAGAATTTAATTATTGCTTTTAAGAATTTAATAAAAAGAGGTAAAGGGTTAGGTTTAGGTAAATCCCATATTATAAGAGCTATTAATCTGGTAAGATGAATATACCAGCAATAAATTTGCTATGCAATGAATTTACTGGTAAATATACCACACCATGAATTTACTGACAACAAATTTACTGATGATAAATCTACCGACAATACAAAAAGGCCTCTGGTTGATCACAGCACCTGCTATGAAGTGGTCACTGATTTCAATATGGTATCATATAATTTTTGTTATATTAGTGCACGAATCTTAACTGCAAACTATCATGGAATAAAGTTTGTATTAATTTGTTTAAAAATACCGGTGAAAATTAATGATATCAATTAGCTGAGCCTGTAGAAAGTTCAGAGTAAAAGTACATAATTGCATGAATACTTAATATATATATATATATATTTACTAATCTAATATCTACCAGTATTCACGGTATCAAAAAAACAAAAAAACCCTGGTCAGGAACAAGAGATAAAAGTACCTCGAATCACCGCTCAGGGGAAAAAGAAAAAAGTTTTTTGGGTAAAAAAGAAAGAAAAGGCCAGCCTCGTCCGACTCCTTGAAAAAAATCAAGGGGTACGCAGTCAGTGGTCAAAAGAAAACCAAAAAACCCTCCGCGAATGCTGCAATGCTATAATTACTAAAGTGCTCAACACAATACAATGGAGCCAATTATAGAATTAACTTGAATCGCGAGTTGAAAATCTTCTACTAAAGTTTCACCTTAACGGATCATCAGGAAGCCTAAGTTCAACTCTCAGTCGAACTTAGGCTTCCTGATGATCCGTTAAGGCGAAACTTTAGTAGAAGATTTTCGACTCGTGATTTAAGTTAATTCTATATATATATATATATATATATATATATATATATATATATATATATATATATCTACCAAATGAAAAACCCATTTACCAGCTGTACTGACAACAAAGATATAGAGGTCAGTTGAAGACACTTAGAAACCAGAAAATAATTTTCATTCAACAGATGGTTATAATACATCACCAATACATCTTTCATCACTTCTTTTATATAAGGTATCTCAATATTCATGGGACCCATGTGGATGCTGATAACTACTAATAATGGTGTTTTATTTTTTTTTTTTTTCAGGTTTGAAAATAGCATGCTATAACAACTATTAATCCTTGATCACAATGCTTTGGACACAATAGGAAATAATATTTTGTGTCACTACTTATTTGGGGTCAAAATCATTCCAAACTGTCTCAAAATAGATGCAATCCATTAATATCATAATGATTTATTACTGAGATAAGAAACACAAAAAAAAAATGCATGTCCTAGAAGTTGATATAATACCAATTAAAAATAAGTTGATTTGATGTCTCTACCTTTAAGGATTCCTTTTTTTTTACTGAACATGTTCCAAATGACTGCTATTGTGCTTATCTCAGTAATATATCATTATTATATTTATGGGTTCAAATCTGTTTGGAGACACCCTGTAGCAGATGAACTCCTTCAAAAAGTCAAAATAAAACTTTCTTGAAAAACATTTTTCTGCAAAACTTTTCTTCTGCTGATGACCTCAGGTCAATACTAGTTAAGAACAATTAAAAATAAATAGCATAAAATCTCTTATCAGTATATATATATATATATATATATATATATATATATATATATATATATGGGAAAACTGGGACAAAATCCAACAGTATTAGAAAGCAGAAATTAAAAAAAAGAGAAGATATTCAGAGGATAATTTTATTTTTTGCCAATTTTAGATGTTTCAGTTTTTAAATGTGAATACATCAGGGCATGTGAATTTTCAAATGAAACAAAAAGAATGAGAAAGTTTTAAACATTCTGTTTTGGTTTGTAGCTTACTGTTTCAAATTTGTGTGAAGTAATTAGTGATTGAAAATTTATTTTAAAAACAATGTATTTCCTTAAAAAAAATCATATCACATTTGTCTGTCTATCTATTCATCTATCTATATAAGTTTATATTTATACCATTTTGTTCATATTTGCCAATTTTAAATATTCCATTTCATATCTATCCATCTCTATCAATATCAGTCTGTTTCATTCTGTCTCTTTAAATCTATCTATCTATCTATCTATCTATCTATCTATCTATCTATCTATCTATCTTTACCATCCCCTCCGCTCGGGCAGGATATGACACAAGGTCAATTTTTAAGCAGAGTTTAACAGGTTTGAATTCAGAGTTTTCCTTCTCCTAGACTAGATACCGCACCAAGGTTGAAGAACTTAGTCTGTCCTACTATTTACCCATAAAACTGGACGGAGAATAATTGGATTCATACCTTTCCCAAGGATACTAATGCTATGCGAAATGCAATTAGCCTATCTATCTATCTATCTATCTATCTATCTATCTATCTATCTATCTATCTATCTATCTATCTATCTATCTAAGAATATATAAACAAGGAAACCAAATTATTTCAAATATGGGATTTTCTAACATTTTAGCACTAATCTGACTAAATGAGAAGATAAATTGAAATAGCCAACTTTTTATTTCATAGTGTCTTTCCTTTAATTTAAAAAACATTATCCTCTGAAGACCTTGTGATTTTTTCATATTTGTATTTTTCATATATATATATATATATATATATATATATATATATATATATATATATATATATATACCCGTATTATAAACTAGTAGTTATATCAGATGACTGTAATTAATAAAAACAATAATGTTTTTTCTATTTTTGTACATCGAGACAATTTAACTCCTCTTTTTTTTTTACCCTTTTATCCCTCTTTTTACTTTTCTTTCTCCTCCCTCTTGCATAGATACTCTTTCCCTAGCCTTTCCTTCTTTCTCTGCCATTTTCTCCTCCTAAGATTCTCTTTCCCTATCCCTTCCTACTTCTTCTACTTTCTCCTCACTTTCCTCCTTAGATTCTCTTTCTCTAGAGTCTTCCTCTTTGTCCACCTGCTTCTTCCTCAACTTTTTCTCCTGCAGACAGAGTGTCAGTCTGAGTAGTCATTTTTGAAGGGAGTCTGGGGAAAAGACTCATAAGAAGAAAATAATTTTTTAAAAAAGAGTAGAAGGAAAGGAAATGGATTGAGAGGTAGAAATAATGAATCAGTGAGAGAGAGAGAGACAAAGGAACAGAGAGAGAGAGAGAGAGAGAGAGAGAGAGAGAGAGAGAAAGAGTGAGAGAAGAGACAGAAAGACAATAATATGTAAAAGGGGACAAGTATTATCATTATTATTTTATAAAATATTTAGTTTGTCTTTTTAAAAACAAAACATGATTCAGTTTTATTAAAAAAAGATAATAACCAGTTTGTTGAATACTGACTGTGCAGTTCCTAAGATATTTTTTAAAGATATATAGATAGATAAATAAATAATAAATTTAGAATAACTGGTGTCAAATTCAACTGTAAAAAAAAAATGTCTTAAATTAACCAGGTTCAAGTTGTCAAGAAACCCAGTTACTGAAGGTA
>CAUZXS010004552.1:167500-172569 GCA_963585895.1 Sepioteuthis lessoniana | reverse complement strand
GACATTTCAACCTTTGTAGGTTATTTAAAGTCAAAGCCATCCTTCTAGAAGAACAGTAGTGGAACTATTTAACCCATAGTTGGGAGGATAAGGGGGTTCATACCTTACCCAAGGGTATTTGTCTGAAAGTTAACGTAATAGCGCAACTAGAGTTCGAACTGGCTTAATACGATTCCGCAGTCCATCACTTTAACCATTACACCACGGGGACACCTCCAGACAAATATGAGGCTCGGCTGGAAAATTCATAGGCTGACCATGATATTCTCATGGAGTGTGACAAAATGAGATTTATTTTTCAGTATAATCCACCTTGCGCTTCACACACTTCTTCCATTAGCGTTGCAGTGTTTGGATCCCGTTGGTCAAAAAGGTCATCAATAGCAGATATGACGTTATCATATGAACTTTTCCACCAATGAAATTTTCAGCCCAACCTCGTACCTGGATCTTAACAGAAGTGAAAAAGCTATTGAATATGAAAGTGACGGTGATACGAATTGTAGTTGGCACCCTAGGAATGGTCTCCAAGTGATTGGAAGGGAGACTGGTGGAACTGAAGATAAGAAGAATCGAGCCCATTCAAACCACAGCACTGTCAAAAATAGCTTGAATACTTAGGAGAGTTCTGAAAACCTGTAGAAAATGACTGTCACGTAGACTTCAATGAAAATCCACTCGGCAAAACTTGTGTCAAAAACTTGCATCGAGTAAAATAATAATAATAATAATAATAATAATAATAATAATAAGAAGAAGAAGAAGAAGAAGAAGAAGAAGAAAACCTTAAGAGAGAAACGGAATCCCTCCTAATAGCAGCACAGGACAATGCCATAAGAACCAATCATATCAAAGCGAGAATAGATAAGACGCAACAAAACAGTAAATGTAGGCTATGCGGTGACAGAGACGAAACGATCAATCACATAATAAGCGAATGCAGCAAATTAGCACAGAGTACAAGGCAAGACACGACTGGGTCGGCAAGGTGATCCACTGAGAAATGTGCAGGAAATTTCAATTCGACCATACCAACAAATGGTATATGCACAACCCAGCACCTGTCCTAGAAAATGACACGCATAAACTCCTATGGGACTTTAACATACAAATGGATCACTTAATCCCGGCCAGAAGACCAGACCTCATTATAATCAACAAAAAAAACGAGAATCTGCAAAATTGTCAACTTTGCTGTCCCGGCGGACCACAGAATAAATCTGAAGGAAAGTGAAAAAAAAGGATAAGTACCTCGACCTTGCTAGAGAAATAAAAAAAGCTGTGGTACATGAAAGTAACAATTGTGCCAATTGTGATTGGTGCGTTAGGCACAGTAACTAAAGGGCCTGGAGGACTTGGAAATTGGCGGACGGGTGGAGACTATGACGGCCAGAATACTGAGACGAGTCCTGGAGACTTGAGGAGACTTGCTGTCACTCAGGCTACAGTGAAAAACCATCAGCTAACACTGATGTGAAAAACTCTAAAGGAGTGAAGAAGAAGAAGAAGAAGAAGAAGAAGAAGAAGAAGAAGAAGAAGAAGAAGAAGAAGAAGAAGAAGAAGAAGAAGAAGAAGACCAAACCTAGTTTTAATTAATAAGAAGAAAAGAACATCGTCAAGTGTATTTTTCCTTCTAGTGAACCACAGAGTAAAAAGAAAGGAAAGAAAAAGGTGGACAGATACGTAGACCTTACCAGAGAACTGAAAAAGTGGAGGAACATGAAAGTGAACGGTGATACCAATCGTAATTGGAGGCCTCAGAACAAGATGCAGGGCGATTTTTTAAAGCCATTTTCTGAAGGAAATGTGTGTCTTATCAAATAAATTCATTCTAATATAAATTCTATAATTAAAATGTGATTCATTGAGGACGGCCTATACACTCGTCCATTTAAAACTTATAAAAACGCATAGGGTATCAGGATATGCACCCATATAAATAGGTATAGACCTGAGCAGAGATATATTTATATTTGCATATTTTTATACCAGAGTCTGTGTCTAAATATATTTGACGTTAACACCAACTACTCAGAGAATGTGTTTACGGTGTGTCGATGAGAGGACTCACTCGAAACATCATTTATGATTCAGTTTTGAAGTAACATAAGACACAGAAATAAAAATAAAAAAAATGAAGAGAAAAGATTAGTCGGACAAAAAAGTAGACGATGAGGTAACGCCGATAAAAGTTGCTGTATGGTGAAGGAGATTGGTAACAAAAAGAGAAAGGAAGTAGAATGTATAATAGCGTCGTCGTAAATGACATGCGCAGAAGGTCAGGATTATTCAACTGACATACGTCCATCTGCTGTGTATTTACTGACTCGTTTCTATACATGTCTGAAGTTGTTTGCCTCTTGTGTAATCGTTGCGAACTTCCTGCATTTTTTTTTTTTTTTTTGACAGCGTCTTTATCGTAATATCTCCAATATGAAGCGGCGATGTGCCGTGAAAAATTGCAGAGAAAAGAGAAAACATCAGTGGTGGGGACATTGCTGAGTATTAATAAGATCTGGTGGGTGACCAAGACCTGGTGGACTGACGGTGATGGGGCAGAATAATGAAGAATGAGGAGGGCCCTTAAAAGGTATTTTCAAAATTCAGCGGTTGCTTTGTTAAAAAAAAAGATGGTGGTAGGGACGTCGTGTAAGGAAGAGTAGGAGGAGGACACTCTTCAATGAAAGAAAAACCCAGCGAGAAAGAAATGAGTAACGTAATAATGGGGTGGGGTATTATGAATTAGACTTAGCGATTGGTCGAAAACTAGAACAGGGAGGGAATAAAATTTTGTCCGGTGGGAATAACGTCATTCGAGTTTCTAAAATATGGGAAGGAAGGGACTGACGAAAAGAGGGATACATGAATATGTGTGGGTGGATATGGGCTTTTTATGGACTTAATACAAGTGAACCTGGGAGAGAGGGAGTACGTGTGGGTGTGTATGTGTGTACATATGTGTGGGTAAAAACGTATAATATTTGTTCTCTTGAGACAGACGACGAAACATTGTGACCGAGAACACACACTCACACACACATACATCCAGACACATACATATTTCTCTGTGTGCATATTTACGTGTACGAACACTTAAATTGTATACGTGAAAACGTGAGGGGCAAAAACGGCACATCGTTGCGAGATCTTTATTAGAGTAATACACGTTTTAAACTTTGAGAATTAATCGGCATGTCAGTGAGGCTTAGAATACCCATTGACTGTATACCCTTCGGCTTGACCAGCTGCTATTTGTGCCGAGTGGTTGAAAAAAAATTCATAATCACTCGGCCTCAGGAGGCCGTCCTCATAGGTCTTTGCCTGCTTGATTGGTGCCTGAGGCGCCCCGCTTAAGGGAATGCCGATGGCGTCAAGTTATTTTTGTACCTGCAGTGCATGTTTCGATTCGTGTGTGGTCATCACAATAAAACTGTCTTGTGCCATATTCTGGTGTGGTGGAAAGCCGGAGAAATGCCCACTGTATCTCCCCAAAAAGATGTCTTTAGTATGACAATAAACTGCATCTGGTGGTGAAACTCCTGTTCTGGAGACCAAGGGTGAATGGAATATTCCTTCATTACCATTACTCCCAGGTACACCCGAACTCGGCTTGGTGGTACCTTATATAAAAAATGGAAATATGAACGTTCAATGAACGCGATTCTTTAACTTCTAGGCATAAAACAACCATAGACATATTGACATGCCGTTAAAATCAATCATCCTCTTGAAAAGAATCAAGAAAAGTTGGATAAAGAATTAAAACGAATAAATTGAATATCAATAACACTAGCGTTCATATATATATATATATATATATATATATATATATATCGCATCATCTACTGTAGGGTTTGTTTGTCCAAAACTGGACTTGCTAGTCACATGAGATCTCATGATAGCAAACAATCGCAGGTTGATTTTACACGAGTCTTTTCTCAGCAACCGACAGATAATTCGCGTCAATTCTATGTAGGTATACAACAGGTTTAACCGGGCCATTGGTCGAATGAGAAGAGTGTTCACCAATGGTCCGGGAGACCGGAATTCAATCCCAGGAGTCATACCAAAGACTCAAAAAATGGTAATTGATGCTGCCTTGCTTAGCGCTCAGCACGATAAGGTGAGGATCAAAGGTAAAGTGGAGCAATCCTGAGAATGGAGTAGCGCCCTCTCCTGCACCTTGGTGTGGTAGCTATTGAAAAGGGAGCTTTGGGGTCACCATCGACAAAAGTCGCCAATTTTACCTTATACAACAGGTGTGAGAAGCCATATTAGAGTGCACGGGTTAATGCCAAAGACAGTTCTTTTACTTGTTACGTATGTGGCAGGGTTTCCAAAGGTAAAGTTGGCCAAATCAGCCACTAGCGTGCTCATGGGCGTTCTTTGCGGAATTGAGTATATGCTTATGTGAATAAACTTGAATGTTTGTACTAAAGAATTTTGAAAAGTTCTCAACCCAACCAAGATTTATTTATTTTTTTAAAGGGTTTGAAAATTTTTTTAATGATGTGCGAAGTATATTAAACAGCAAACGGAAGGTGTGATATAGCACGACATGATCTTGGCGGGGGTGGGGGTGCAGAAGTTTTCATCTCCTATCGTAGGCACGTCATGACTTTGATGTTCGGGCGAAGGAAAATGTAAGTTTATCTGTGCTTATCCGAATATATATATATATATATATATATATGTGTGTGTGTGTGTGTGTGTGTGTGTGTGTGAGAGAGGTTTGTTGTTTGTATTTTCTGACGCATCCTAGTGCGTGTATTTATAAATAGATTCATGAGGAATACAGATTCGTCATAATCGATGAGTCACGTGATTTTCTTAAATCATGATGATAAAAGTGATGGAGTAATACTTAGCTATGACTTGTCTTCAGGGCATGGCAACGTTGGTATGCGCTGAGATTTAAAAAAAACGAAAAAAAAAAAAAAAAAAGAAAGAGTTACAGTCGGTCTTCCAAAGTCGTGTGCTGTTGCATCCATGGATTCAATTGACGTTGAATTGAAAACAGTCGAAAAAAGAAAAAATTCAAGAAAAACTTATGTAAAGCACAAATTTGC